>ML782920.1:804681-823820 GCA_009831015.1 Picea engelmannii
ATATAATATTTTAATTTGTATGAATTATTCTCTTAAAATAATTTACTTTTAATGTCATGGGTTAATTACATGTTTTTAAGTTTTATGCAACGTTTTTATATCCTAGGTTACATGTTGTTTAATTATTATTTGAAACCTGAAAAATAGTTGTCAATATAGTAAAGTACGTGGTAGACTAAAAATTTCATTTAGAAACACATAATTTCATGTACCTTCATTAATTTTTGTTTTTGTAGTTTCTATGCATGAATCTTAATCGGACGTTGCTTTCGATTATTTTATATTTTATAGATTGGGTTTTGGGGATCAATTTAGAGTGATGTGAGGGGGAAGGGAGAGGCCATGTGAGATTCCACCTTCACGTGGTTGGCCTTGTTAAGTACAGGATAAATTATTCTTGAAACCAAGATAATATCTTTCATTTTTATACCATCATGATCGTATAAGATTTCATCAATATTGTTACCTATTTGAATCTTCTTAGAATTACCATAAACCCTATTTTTCATATGTTCTAGTAGATATGTTAATGATTCCAAGTTTCATATTTGTATTTGACTGAAGGTCCAGCTAGCATGCAAAGTATCAAATTGAGATTTCAAGTTGATAAACCAAATATGAAATGAATCCAAGCATCATTGGATATCGTCGCAAGAGAGACTAATGTAAATAATCTTGTGACGAATTTTCTATACTATCGTCGAAAAACGTTTGTCGAAAATTTGATGCCATTAGTATGTAATTTTGTACAAAAATAATGGATATTGGGGACTACACCATGGTCAAGGAATATTTGTATGCCTTAATGATATGTGAGGGTTTCTTGACTCAAATTTGACTGACACACCCACTTTCTTCCATCATCAATTCATCATGGAAATTACCATAAACCCAACTATTTTTCATATGTTATAGTAGATATGTTAATGATTCCAAGTTTCATATTTGTATTTGACTGAAGGCCCAGCTAGCTTGCAAAGTATAAAATTGATAATTCAATTTGATAAACCAAATATTAAATGAATCCAAGATGCATCATTTGATATCGTTGCAAGAGATACGTATGTAAATAATCTTGCGACGAATTTGCTATACTATCGACAAAAAACGTTCATGGATAATTTTATGCCATTAGAATGTAATTTTGTGCAAAAATAATGGATCTTGGGGAATACACCATGGTCAAGGAAATAGGAACGAGTAACGATGAATGAGGAACGAAAATTGCATGAGGACTAGACACGTCCGACGTCCGACAGCAGGGACCTGCGAATGGGGCCAACGTTGAAATTTTTTCAAACAGTTTCTGTATGCACTGAAAATTTTCATGGATAGACTATTGGCATGCCTTAATGATATGGGAGGGTTTATGGATTCAAATTTGAGTGACACACCCACTTTCATTCATAATCACTTCATCATGTAAACCATAAACCCTAATTTTCTTTCAGAGTACCCAATTTGGTTGACACAAGTTTTAGGCTTTCATCGATCTTTCTTCATTTTTATTTTAGGTTCTACATTAATGTATATACAATGTATTTGATTCATAGTTGTGATGAAAATTCCCTCTATTTCATTGATTTCTTAATCAACACCATCAAGATACTAGAGGCAAGCAACAATGACATGTGAATGGGACCAACGTCGAAATGTTTTTAGACTGTATCTGTATGCACTGAAATTTGACCTGGATAGACTATTTGCATGACTTAACAATATGGGAGGGTTTCTAGAGTCCACTTTGACTGACACACCCACTTTCTTCCATCATGAATTCATCATGTAAACCATAAACCCCGACTATTTTTCATATGTTCTAGTAGATATGTTAATGATTCCAAGTTTCATATTTGTATTTGACTTAAGGTCCAACTAGCTTGCAAAGTATCAAATTGAGATTTAAATTTGATAAACCAAATATGAAATGAATCCAAGCTGCATCATTTGATATCGTTGCAAGAGAGATGAATGTAAATAATCTTGCGACGAATTTGCTATACTATCGACGAAAAAAATTCATCGATAATTTTATGCCATTAGTATGTAATTTTGTACAAAAATAATGGATCTTGAGGACTACACCATGGTCAAGTAATGAGGAACGAGGAATGGAAATTGCATGAGGACTAGAGTACATGTCCGACAGCAGGGACCTGTGAATGGGGCCAACGTTGAAATTTTTTCAATCAGTTTTTGTATACACTGAAATTTTTCATGGATAGATTATTGGCATGCCTTAATGATATGGGAGGGTTTTTGGACTCCAATTTAACTGACACACCCAATTTCTTCCATCTTCACTTAATCATGTAAACCATAAACCCTAAATTTCTTTCAGAGTACCCAATTTGGTTGACCCAAGTTTTAGGCTTTCGTCAGTCTTTCTTCATTTTGATTTCAGGTTCTACATTAATGTATATACAATGTATCTGCATCATAGTTGTGATGAAAAATCCCTCTATTTTTCTGATTTCTTAATCAACACCATCAAGATACTAGAGGCGGGCAACAGTGACATGTGAATGGGGACAACGTCGAAATGTTTTCAAACTGTATCTATATGCATTGAAATTTGACCTGGATAGATTGTTTGCATGCCATAACGATATGGGAGGGTTTATGGACTCAAATTTGACTGATACACCCACTTTATTCCATCATCAATTCATCATGTAAACCATAAACCCAACTATTTTTCATATGTTCTAGTATATATGTTAATGATTCCAAGATTCATATTTGTATTTGACTGAAGGTCCAACTATATTTCTATTGAGATTTCAAGTTGATAAACCAAATATGAAATGAATCCAAGCTGCATCATTTGATATCGCCGCAAGAGAGACGAATGTAAATAATCTTGCGACGAATTTGCTATACTATCGACGAAAAACGTTCGTCGATAATTTTATTCCATTAGTATGTAATTTTGTACAAAAATAATGGATCTTGGGGATAACACCATGGTCAAGGAATGAGGAATGAGTAACAATGAACGAGGAATGAAAATCGCATGAGGACTAGACACATCTGACAATAAGGACCTGCGAATGGGGCCAACATTGAATTTTTTTCAAACAGTTTTTGTATACACTGAAACTTTCCATGGATAGACTATTGGCATGCCTTAACGATATGGGAGGGTTTCGGGACTCAAATTTGAGTGACACACCCACTTTCTTCCATCATCACTTCATCATGTAAACCTAAACCCTAATTTTCTTTTAGAGTACCCAATTTAGTTGACGCAAGTTTTATGCTTTCGTCGGTCTTTCTTCATTTTACTTTTAGGTTCTACATTAATGTATATACAATTTATCTACATCATATTTGTGATGAAAAATCCCTCTATTTAGTTGATTTCTTAATCAACACCATCAAGATACTAGAGGTGAGCAATAGTGACATGTGAATGGGGCCAACGTCGAAATGTTTTCAAATTGTATCTGTATGCATTGAAATTTGGCGTAGATAGACTATTCGCATGCCTTAACAATATGGGAGGGTTTATGGACTCAAATTTGACTGACACACCCACTTTCTTCCATCATCAATTCATCATGTAAACCATAAACCCAACTATTTTTCATATGTTCTAGTAGATATGTTAATGATTCCAAGTTTCATATTTGTATTTGAATGAAGGTCCAACTAGCTTGAAAAGTATCAAATTGAGATTTCAAGTTCATGAACCAAATATGAAATGAATCCAAGATACATCATTTGATATTGTCGCAAGAGAGACAAATGTAAATAATCTTGCGAGGAATTTGATATACTATTGACGAAAAAAGTTCATTGATAATTTTATGCCATTAGTATGTAATTTTTTACAAGTAACGAGGAACAAGGAACAGAAATTGCACAAGGACTAGACACGTCCGACAGCAGGGACCTACAAATGGGGCCAACATTGAATAGAAATTGCATGAGGACTAGACATGTCCGACAGCAGGGACCTGCAAATGGGGCCAATGTTGAAATTTTTTCAAATTGTTTTTGTATGCACTTAAAATTTTCATGGATAGACTATTGGCATGCATTAACGATATGGGAGGGTTTCTAGACTCATATTGGAGTGACACACCAAATTTATTCCATCATCACTTCATCATGTAAACCATAAACCCTAATTTTCTTTCAGAGTACCCAATTTGGTTGATGCAAGTTTTAGGCTTTCGTCAGTCTTTCTTCATTTTGCTTTCAGGTTCTACATTAATGTATATACAATGTATCTGCATCATATTTGTGATGAAAAATCCCTCTATTTCGTTGATTGCTTAATCAACATGTTAGGGTCCTAACCCACACATAGGTAGAGAAATATATTCGGATGTAATAAACGTCAATATTAATAAGGCCTTTCAATAAAATAGAACAAGGCGGATGTAAGAAGACCTAATAGAAGCTTCCACTTCTAGAAGGATCTTTCTCTAGATGCTTCTCTTGATAGATATATTTAGTATAAATAAGGGTCAAGGGTATGAAAACCCTCGCTTGGAGATTATTGTAACAGAGCGCTACTCGACTGGAGGTTGCCCCCTCGAAGAGGCCTGTGATCATTGCTTTCAGAATCAAAGTGTTATTTTTGTTGTTGTTCTTATATCATTTTTGTGTTATTGTAGAGATTATGTTGGTTATATTACTATTATTCTACCATTTTTAGCATGTTATTTCTGTTCTTCATATCTTGTATATTACAAGTGGTATCAGAGCACTTTCCTTGGCAGAAATTGTGGGAATTTTTTTTTAGGGTAGAGACGTATTCTAGCATCTTTAAGCCACAAAGATCTGTCGTTACGTGCATAAACCCATGGTTGAGGGATTCATACACACAGGAAATACAAGTGGTTCTTAAGCACACATTTGTTGGCCACCCTTGTAACCCTTGTTGGTACCCCTTTGAGTGGTAGTGCATCAGACAACACTTGTGTACGGATCGACCTATATTTCTTGAAGCCCTCTTTAGATAAACCGATCGGCTGCCTGACTGCTATAGTGCCACCAAGAACAACACTAGGGAAGATACTCTCTAGTACCTGGGTAGTCGAGTAGTATGACTAAGGGTATGGTCTATCCTCCTTAGTTAGTGCCCTGAGATATTGGGCTGAGTACTACTGTTGGACCCCGCACATATATCAGAGAACTATAGCACAAGGCAAACCCTTTTCTATAGAACCCTTGAATACCTAACCCTTGGGGGACAGTAACATAAACAAATTAACACATACAAGATCTCTTTCCATGCAACTGTGTTCGGGTTGCCAAGTAAATACACATTTCTTTCTGGTTAAGCATCTGGGGATTTCATCACTGCAGTATTGTTCATACTGGAGTATTGTTCATACTGGAGTATAAATTTTTTCACCATTATTTGAGACCTATTCCATTGGATTCATCTCTTTTCTCTTATCACATTCATCCATTTCATTTTTTGGCAAAAACGTTTTGACCCTGCCCACCCCTTTTCAATTCACCCATCCTCATGGCCCATACCTGTAGCCAAGACCTGGAGTCTCGCTTCAACACCTTACAATCTAGTTTTCTCGAGACCCAAAAAGAAGTGAAACAAATCAGTGCTACTCTTGCCTCCATAGATACATCCATCAATACAACCATAAATACGGTCGTGCATTGCTCAATTGAGGAAGTCAAACAAGAACTAACCACCCAGCTTGAATCTGTCTTTGCATCAGTCTGTACCAAACTGAAGATCCCTACAGATGACCCTTTCCCTGATGCACCACCAAATACTGAAGGTGAACATTCCTCCCATGCCCATACCTTTCAACACCATCACTTTTAATGCGACCTATGCCTTCCGCGGGTGGATGTGACCAAATTTGATGGTTCGGACCCCACTAGTTGGGTCACCCAAATGGAACATTATTTCTCTCTATATGGCATTACATATGACTTGGCCAAACTCCAGTATGGTGTACTCCATCTAGATCAAGAACACTGGCAATGGTGGCAATGGAGAAAAACTTCCTGTCAAGGGTATATTGCTTGGACCCAATTTATGACTGAGCTTTATGAACACTTTGACACTGACACCAACCACTTGGGCCATTTGAAAAAATTGAAACAATCAGGAACAATAGAAGACTTCATAGCTGCATTTGAGCACCTGGATTTTCGAACAGAGGGCATGACTGATGCTTTCTTTTGAGAGTGTTTTATCAGTGGCCTCAAGGAGAAGATTCGGGCCCATGTTCCCATGGCTTGACCTTCAAGTTGGGTGGAGGCTACTGAAAAAGATAAAGAAGCAAAACAATTTGTTTCCTCTCAAAAACATAAACCTTCCTTTCCCCCTTTCCCTAAACCCATAAACCCCACTACTCCCCCCGCCCCATTAAAGATCCAAAAATTGACAAGGGCTGAAATGGATGAACGCCAACTCAAAGGCCTTTGTTATAATTGTGATGAAAAATATTTCCCAGGCCACAAATGTCAGGAACAAAAACCGTTTATGGCCATCTCTGAGGATATTTTGGAAGAGGATGTTGAAACTCCCCTTGTGCCTGAGTCACCTAAAATCACTGACATCACCCCTCCCTCCGACCCTCTTGAAGTGGAACCGATCATTTCCCTCAATTCTCTCACTGGCCTTCTCCGCCCCCCAAACCCTCAAGTTAATCGATTACATCAAGCATAGAAAGGTCATCATTCTGGTTGATAGTGGAAGCACCCATAATTTTATTCATCACTGCATTGTCCAAGAATCCCATTGCTACATCCATGTCGTCAACAATTTCCTAATCATGATTGCCAATGGTAGTTCCATGAAATGTGGAGGGTGCTATGAAAATGTACGTCTCCAAATCGGTGACTACCACCTCAAATCCCATATGTTTGCTATCGACATGGGAAGTTGCAACATTGTGTTGGGTGAAGACTGGCTAAGGACTTTGGGTCCCATTCTCATGGATTTTAAGGACTTAACCATGCAATTCGACTAGGAAGGCCACCAATATAAATTTCAAGGCATCATTGTTGGTTCACCTAAGGTCATTAGTTCCCATCACATGGAAAAGCTGCTCAAAAAATCTCATTCTAGTGTCATTTCCCAACTCCATGCCATAAAAGCAATAGAGACACCCCTAGTGCTACAAGACCTCCAAGCCCTCCTTTCTAAACATCAATTGGTATTTTCCACTCCCTAAGGACTCCCTCCTTCTTGGGGTGTTTATGATCATTCCATTCCCCTTGTACCCAGAAGCCTTCCTCTCAATATCCATCTGTATCGCCACCCCTTTTCACAAAAAAATGAAATTGAGAAAATGGTCTAGGAACTCTTGACTACAAGAGTTATCCGTCCTAGTACAAGCACTTACTCTTCTCTGGTCATCATGGTCCTGAAGAAAGAAGGTTCTTGGAGAATGTGTCCTAACTTCCATTCCCTCAACAAACTAACCATTAAAGAAAAATTCCCCATTCCTATCATTGATGACCTCTTGGATGAATTAAGTGGTGCCCAATTCTTTAATAAACTTGATCTTCGCTCGGGCTATCACCAGATACGTATGAAAGAGGTAGACATTCCCAAGACAGAATTTTTCACTCATGAGGGCCACTATGAGTTTTTGTTCATGCCCTTTGGCTTGTGTAACGTCCCCTCCACCTTCCAAAGGCTCATGAATCATGTCTTTCATTCTTTTCTCTGTCATTTTGTCTTAGTTTTCTTTGATGATATCCTCATCTATAGCAAAACCTAGACAAACCATCTTACCCATGTGGATCGAGTTCTCCATCTCCTCTCTCAGCACCAACTTTTCCTGAATCAGTCTAAGTGTGCCTTTGGTGCCTTAGAAGTAGAATACTTGGGTCATATGGTTGGCAAAGATGGCGTTCGGGTGGATTCGGCAAAGATTGCAGCTATGCAAGACTGGCCGCACCCAAAGACTCAAAATCTTGCATGGATTTTTGGGATTAACAGGGTATTATCACAATTTTGTTAAGAATTATGGAAAGATTGCAGCCCCTCTCACTACTCTCCTAAAAAATAACTCTTTCACTTGGACTCCAGCCACTGCTCAAGCTTTCCAAACCTTGAAGATGGCCATGTGCACCACTCTGGTTCTGGCCCTTCCTGATTTCACAAAGACCTTTGTGTTGGAGTGTGATGCCTCAGGAAAAGGAATCAACGTGGTCCTTATGTAAGAGGGTCAACCTTTGGCCTTCACCAACAAGAAACTCTCTGAAAGGAATCTGGGAAAACCCATCTATGAAAAATAAATGTTGGCTATTCTACATGTCATTGATCTGTGGTGCTCTTATCTCTTGGGGCAACATTTCCAAATTAATATAGACCACCAAAGACTCAAGTACTTTATGGAACAATGCATTTCCTCCCCGGAGCAACAAAAATGGGTGACTAAACTCTTTGGATATGATTATGAGATTATTTATAAGAAAGGAAAAGAAAATGTGGTGGTGGATGAACTATCCCAAAAATATGAAGACGAAGGATCCCTTTTTTCTCTTTCCTTCATTGTACCAGATTGGCTCCAAGCTATTCGCCAGGAATGGATACAAGATCCCAAAAGTTCACATCTGATCCAGCAACTGTAGACCAATGCTCCAGCTCCCCCAGGGTACTCTTGGCTCTAGGATGAGCTTCGATACAAAGGCCATTTGTATTTAAGTAAACAATCAAAGCTTAAATCTACGGTACTTTCTAAGCTTCATGCTACACCCACAGCGGGGCACTCTGGGTTCACCAAAACCTATGACAAGTTCAAAAACTCTTTTTTCTGGGATGGTATGAAATAGGACATCCATAATTTTGTCGCTGAATGTGATGTGTGTCAATGCAACAAGGGAGAAACAATCAAATCTCCGGGCACACTACAACCACTTCCAATCCCACCTACTATTTGAAAGGATATCTCTATGGACTTTATTACCGGCTTACCCAAATTGGGAAATAAATCAGTCATAATGGTGTTTGTGGATCACCTTTCCAAGTATGCTCATTTCTATGCTCTTCAACACCCATTTACTGCATCCACGGTGGCTCAAATTTTCATGGACCAGGTCTTCAAGATTCATGGCATGCCACACTCTATTGTTTCTGATCGTGGCCCAACTTTCACAAGCAATTTTTGGCAAGAACTGTTCAAGCTTCAGGGCACCCAATTTCATCTCAGCACAACTTATCATCCCCAAACTGATGGTCAAATGGAAGTGGTCAACAAGTGTTTGGAAACATATCTGAGGTGTTTTGCCTCTAAAAAGAAAAATCAATGGGTTCAATGGTTACCCCTAGATGAATGGTGGTACAACACTTCCTACCATACAACTACATGCATGACTCCTTTTGAAGTAGTATATGGACATAATCCACCTTTAGTTATCTCATACTTACCGGGTACATCGAAGGTCGAGGCGGTTGACCAAACACTTACAGTTCGAGAAGATATTCTTCGTACCCTCAAAGAGATCTTGGTCATGGCACATAATCGCATGAAGCAACAAGCAGATCAAGTTCGCTCTGAATTTCAATTTGCAGAAGGGGATCAGGTGTTTCTGCTACTACAACCATATAAGCAAACTTCCCTCAAGGTCAAGCATTTTCAGAAGATAGCACCCAAATTTTATGGTCCTTATACCATTCTCAAGTGTGTGGGACAAGTCGCCTATCAGTTAGCTCTGCCCAGTCATTCGAAGCTACATCCTGTTTTTCATGTTTCATGATTAAAGAAGGTAATTGGAACTCGGTGCCAAATTCAAACCAACCTTCTTGAGTTAGCTGAAGAAGGATCCATTCGTCTACAGCCAGAGGCATTTTTGGACCAGTGTGAGCGTCGCCTGCATCAGAGAACCATCATGGAAGTACTCGTCCAGTGGAAAGATACAACTCCAAAAGATGCCACTTGGGAACCAACTACCATTCTGCAACAGTTTCCACATCTCAAGCCTTGAGGACAAGGTTGTTTTTAAGGGGGAAGACATGTTAGAGTCCTAACCCACACATAGTTATAGAAATATATTCGGATGTAATAAAGGTCAATATTAATAAGGCCTTTCAATAAAATAGAATAAGGCAGATATAAGAAGACCTAATAGAAGCATCTGCTTCTAGAAGGATCTTCCTCTAGATGCTTCTCTTGATATACATATTTAGTATAAATAAGGGTCGAGGGTATGAAAACCCTAGCTTGGAGATTATTGTAACAGAGCATTGCTCGACTTGTGGTTGCCCCCTCGAAGAGGCCTGTGAACATTGCTTTCAGAATCAAAGTGCTATTTCTGTTGTTGTTCTTATATCATTTATGTGTTATTGTAGAGATTATGCTGGTTATATTACTATTAGTCTACCATTTCTAGCATTTTATTTCTATTCTGCATACTTTTTATATCTAGTATATTACACAACACCATCAAGATACTAGAGGTGAGCAACAGTGACATGCAAATGGGGACAGCGTCGAAATGTTTTCAAACTATATCTGTATGCATTGAAATTTGACCTAGATAGACTATTTGCATGCCTTAATGATATGGGAGGGTTTATAGACTCAAATTTGACTGACACACACACTTTCTTCGATCATCAATTCATCATGTAAACCATAAACCCGACTATTTTTCATATGTTCTAGTAGATATGTTAATGATTACAAGTTTCATATTTGTATTTGACTTAAGGTTCAGCTAGCTTGGAAAGTATCAAATTGAGATTTCAAGTTGATAAACCAACTATGAATGAATCCAAGATGCATCATTTGATATCATCGCAAGAGAGACGAATGTAAATAATCTTGCGACGAATTTTCTATACTATCGACGAAAAAAGTTCATCGATAATTTTATGCCATTAGTATGTAATTTTGTACAAAAATAATAGATCTTTGGGACTACACCATCGTCAAGTAATGAGGAACAAGGAATGAAAATTGAACAAGGACTAGAGTACACGTCTGACAACAAGGACCTGTGAATGGGGCCACCATTGAAATTCTTTCAAATAGTTTATGTATGCACTGAAATTTTTCATGGATAGACTATTGGCATGCCTTAACGATATGGGAGGGTTTATGGACTGAAATTTGAGTGACACGCCCACTTTCTTCCATCATCACTTCATCATGTAAACCATAAACCCTAATTTTCTTTCAGAGTACCCAATTTGGTTGACACAAGTTTTAGGTTTTCATCGGTATTTCTTAATTATGATTTTAGGTTCTAAATTAATGTATATACAATGTATATGCATCATATTTGTGATGAAAAATACCTCTATTTTGTTTATTTCTTAATCAACACCATCAAGATACTAGAGGTGGGAAACAGTGACATGTGAATGGGGACAACGTCAAAATGTTTTCAAACTGTATCTGTATGCATTGAAATTTGACTTGGATAGACTATTCTCATGCCTTAATGATATGGGAGGGTTTCTAGACTCAAATTTGACTGACACATCCACTTTCTTCCATTATCAATTCATCATGTAAACCATAAACCCAACTATTTTTCATATGTTCTAGTAGATATGTTAATGATTCCAAGTTTCATATTTTTATTTGACTGAAGGTCCAGCTAGCTTGCAAAGTATAAAATTGAGACTTCAAGTTGATAAACCAAATATGAAATGAATCTAAGTTGCATCATTTGATATCGTCACAAGAGAGACGAATGTAAATAATCTTGGGACGAATTTTCTATACTATCGACGAAAAATGTTCATCGATAATTTTATGCCATTAGTATGTAATTTTGTACAAAAATAATGGATCTTGGGGAATACACCATGGTCAAGGAATGAGGAACGAGGAACACAAATTTCACGAGGACTGGACACGTCCGACAGCAGGGACCTGCGAATGGGGCCAATGTTGAAATTTTTTCAAACAGTTTTTGTATGCATTGAAAGTTTTCATGGATAGACTATTGGCATGCCTTAACTATATGGGAGGTTTTCTAGACTCAAATTTGATATACACACCCACTTTCTACCATCATCACTTCATCATGTAAACCATATACCCTAATTTTCTTTCAGAGTACCCAATTTGGTTGACACAAGTTTTAGGATTTCATCGGTCTTTCTTCATTTTCCTTTTAGGTTCTACATTAATGTATATAAAATGTATCTGCATCATAGTTGTGATGAAAAATACCTCTATTTCTTTGATTTCTTAATCAACACCATCAATATACTAGAGGCGAGCAACAATGACATGTAAATGGGGCCAACGTCAAAATGTTTTCAAACTATATCGGTATGCATTGAAATTTGACCTGGATAGACTATTCACATGCCTTAACAATATGGGAGGGTTTCTGGACTCAAATTTGACTGACACACCCACTTTCTTCCATCATCAATTCATCATGTAAACCATAAACCCAACTATTTTTCATATGTTCTAGTAGATATATTAATGATTCCAAGTTTCATATTTGTATTTGAATGAAGGTCCAACTAGATTTCAAAGTATCAAATTAAGATTTCAAGTTGATAAACCAAATATGAAATGAATCCAAGCTGCATCATTTGATATCGTTGCAAGAGTGACGAATGTAAATAATCTTGCGACGAATTTGCTATAATATCGACGAAAAAAGATCATAGATAATTTTATTCCATTAGTATGTAATTTGTACAAAAATAATGGATCTTGGGTACTACACCATGGTCAAGTAATGAGGAATGAGCAACAAAAATTGCATGAGGACTAGACACATCTGACAACAGGGACCTGCGAATGGGACCAACGCTGAAATTTTTTCAAACAATTTATGTATGCACTGAAATTTTTCATGGATAGACTATCGGCATGCCTTAATGATATGGGAGGGTTTCTAGACTCAAATTTGAGTGACACACCCATTTTATTCCATCATCACTTCATCATGTAAACCATAAACCCTAATTTTCTTTCAGAGTACCCAATTTAGTTGACACAAGTTTTAGGCTTTCGTCGGTCTTTTATATGTCTCATCAACCTTTAGTATTTTTTATTGTTTGGTTAGTTGTTATTCATTAAGTGGATAAGCTGAGGCATTCTTGAAATTTCCTCGAGCTATTCCAATATTTCCTTGTATTTTATTCTTGTAAATGTCGTCAACTATCTACCATAACATCTATGAAAGGAAATGATTTTTCTAATGGAATATTCCCACCAAATTAGAATTCAACCTTTGTCCTCTTGGGGCCTTGGAATTAGCTTCCATATTTTGGGGTGGATAAATTCCCCCACTCCCCTATTTAACAACAGATTAGCTTCTATATTTATAGGACCATGCAAATAATTCTTTCTATTCTTAAATATGTTAATTGCTTGGCTAGCAATTCTATCCTCCACTCAATTCCCATTATGATGTGTTGAGGTTCATTCTTCATTTCTACATTAATTTTTTGAGTGGGTATACATTCCCTGTATTTAAGAACAACTTAGTTAGTATGGTCATGGGATACCTTCATTGAATTTTACATTTAACAATGGTAACATTGGTCAAGCCATGTGATGGGTAATTTTACTTCTCATCATTCACTTGAGTGGATTCTTCCCTTTGGGTTTAGTTATTAGTTTTGATTCTATATTATAGCAACAAAAAACTTAGATTATCCATCTTTCAATGCTACAATGATCCACTATCAAATGATTTATTACCTCTAAGCAATCCTCTAGTTATACTACCCTTTCCCTTTGCATTCATATATTTCATCTTGCTTTCTTCTAGAGGATTCACTAGAAATAGACAACTCCTCATTCACTATTGAAACTTATTAAATCAATAATTATTCAATATTATCCTATTTTTGAATGCAATTGTGTTGGCTCACTAATCATCAATGACTATTTCTCCTTCTTGGTGGTCACAATTTTGGTTTCTCTAATTATTTTTGTCTCCATCATAATGATTATTCTATAATCACCATTTAATATTATTAAATTGGGTAGAGTGAGATCTTCTATTTCCATATGAAATTGAAATCATTAATAGTCCAATTGATAATGTTGCAATGATCCTTGGAATATATTGAATGAATTTAATATGAAATGTTCATTGATCACCTTGACGAAGTGATTGATGGATTTTATTGTCAACCAACAACTCTAGTGGCCTCAATTTTGATTTCTCTAACTTTCCCCATGTATCCTTCATCATATTGTTTACTATGGAACCATCATCCAATAAAATATTGGTTAGAGAGAGATCTCCTATTTCCATATCTATTTTTGTGCTCCATCCTTGTCTAAGATCATAATGTTTGTAGCCTATAATCCTTGTTTCATCCTATCAATAAATGTTTGGTATTGATGTCATTAATAGTCTAACTGATTGTCATGATATCCCTCTGAATATGTAGAATTAGTTCTTCCCAAGTTTCTCATAGATCACCTTGTTGAAGCCCTATTTATAGCTTTTAGCATCTATCAACTCATTGTTCAATAATGTGTAGGTCAACATGAATTATAGAGTTTTCTTATTTGTATTGTGCATTCCATGTTCTATGGAAATCAACACAAATTCTCTCTCTTGTGCTAGTTTGAACATTCTTTGCATTTTGCTCCTCATTTCTCTAGTAATGATTGAACATTATTTGTATTTGTTTGAACACAAATACAATGAATTTACAATTCTCTACTAATGATTCTCCTGTTATTTTTGTGTCACTAGACACATCTTCCTTTTCACCTATGTCATTTGACATAGCCATGAACTTTGTATTCTCGATATTGTAGGGCCATGTTCTGGTAGGATTTGATGTTGTTTCATTGCTCTTCATGTCAAAATGTTGTATTAGGGTTTATGGTAGTTAAGCTCATTAGGAGTTACAAGTAAGATAAAGGTTACATTGGTTTAGAATTGTGATTTATAGGGATTAGGGGTTAATGTTTATAGGGGTTAGGTATGGTGAGAATTAAGGGTTAGGTGTTAGGGATGATAAGGGTTATAATGTTATGGAGTAAAGTGGTTATATGGTTTGAGTATTATAAGGATTAATGTTTGTGAGATATAGGTATTAGGTGATTAGGGTTAATAAGTTAGGCTTTAGCTATTTGGGGATTATAAGTTAGAAATTATTGAGGTTATAAGTGATTAGGGTTAACATAGGTGATAGACTAGTACTAATAATGGATAGATATAATAGTTAATGTACATGTTTGGGGTTATAAGGGTTAAATATTAGGGTTAAATTTTCAAGGGTTTAGGGGTTTGGGATTCTAAAAATTGTAGTGGTTATGAGTCAAATGCGTTTGGGGAAATAAATTATAGTGATTATAAGGGTTAATGGCCATAGGTTCTTAGGGGTTAGATGGTTACTCGGTAATAGTGGTTGTACATAATATTATTAAAAATTATAGTTACAGGGGTTTAGACGGGAACTAGAAGAGATTTGGTGAAGATATCTACTTGTAAATCTACTAAAGGAACAAAGATTCACACAAGTTGTCCTTAAGCATGAGGTTGCAAAATTTAGTGCATCCAAATATCCATGTGTTTTTTATTCTAATGATTCATTGGATTATGAATAAGCTCAATGGTACTTTGATTGTCACAAAGGTGGAATGAGTTTGTGGAGGAAGACCAAGTTGATCAAGCATCATTTGTATCTAGGGAACATGCTTCCCGACATGAACTTCACTAGCATAGTTATCATTAGTGGAGAAGAGAATAACACCTTGCTGCTTACTAACAAATTGGTCCAGAGCCAAGAGAAAACAAGTAGCCCAAGGTAGATATTATCTCATCAATATCACTAACCTAGTGGACATTGAAAAATCCAAGGAGGCAGATATGAGTATGACCGGACATGGATGGTACTCGGTTCACAATATTTACAATGGCTGCTGAGGGGGCACAAAACACCGCAAGACGTGTGGTTCTCTTTCAGATGTTGGATCCTATCTCTGGTTGAACTGATTTCAGGGTGGGAAAGTCATTAAAAAGAAAAGATAACTCTTCCCAGGCCCCCGATGACATCTCTAGATTTCCTAAAATTGTCGTCCACCACCATGTCTCGGTTCGGGAATATTAACCCAATTCTCTTTCGATGTTAATGTAGAGTACACCCTTGATACAAGGATTCCACATCTCTTAGGATTGACTAACCGGCCATGTCCAAGTGATGTTCACATGGAACATTTCCCCACTTCACTATAAAATTAAAATATTGTTATATATATGTTACATATATAACATATATACGTTACACATATATAACATATATATGTTATATATGTAACATATTTATAACATATATATGTATATAGAACATATATAATATATATATATATAATTAAAATATTGTTATATATATGTTACATATATAACATATATATGTAACATATATGATATATATGTAACGAACAGAACCCAACAGTGCCCTAAAATGATTCGCAATATTGCACACAGTAAAAACATAATCCGATTGATGCCATAACACCATCCACATTCAACAGTCGAACACCATCCACAATAGAACACTGGTGCCATAACATCATCCACCATCCAACCGATGCATTTCATAGTCCACAGTTGAATAGAACCAAAATCCCTAACCCCATTCGCCCTAACTCGTCCCGTTCAAACACGACCAACCCCATTCCAAGCATTGATCCTTGAACTCGGCTGAATCCATTCAGCCCATTCACATTCATCCCAATCCAAAAAGGTAGACAGATACCCTAGCAAGAGATTTGATGACCCCAACAAAGAGCCACAGAGACAAAGAGCGACAAAGAAGCGAACTAGACCAACAATGGCTTCCATTCCGGTAAATTTTCCTCACTCTGTCCTTTTCAACATTTTTAGTCTGAAAAGTATAGGGCACACATGCATCATTATTTGAATGATACATTCTATATATTTGATCTAGGGCACCATGTTTGAATTATATATTCTGCATATTTGAGTTAGGGCATATTCGAATTTAAATCTATGCCAACCATCTAAAACACTTCAAGAATCCATCTAAAATACCATAACTGCAAATTGGGCAATCAAACAGTGTGAAATATCCTACAGTGCAAGTGTTTGTCAAAATTACACACTCAAGAATTCATATAAAATTTCTACAACAATCAGTAAATTCATAACAACCTCTATAAACATTTTAGGGGCAAATTGTTTGACGAAAGGCCAACACAGTAAAACCAAGAAAAAGACCAAAAATAATTGAGTGGGAATTTTACATTTTTAAATGCACACAAATCTCTTCATTACGTTGGTAAATTTATTGTAACATCATAACATTAGGTTGGTAAATTGAGAACATTCATTTGAGGGATAATTGTTTGTGGGCACCCCCAAACCCTTTGGAATTTAGTGAAATGATTATAATTTTGTAACCAATTTTTAGGTCTTCCCTGCTCTAAAGACCCCATTGATGGTGAGTTGTTTAACATATCTTAATTATTTCCTTGCTTGACACTTAGCAAATGATATATCTGATTTCCTTTCAATAGTAGAAGGCATTTTCTTGTCCATGCTAGTGCCCCCACCAACACCCTTGGCTCCATTTCGAATTATTTTAATGATCTTAACAAACATAAGCACTTTAGGGAAAAAAATTTAGACTTCTTCTTAGGGTCATTTGTGGGTAGAAGGGATTGTGACTTAGTCTCTTTGACCAAAACATTATTCATTTGGACATGAACCAACTTATTATCATTAGAAGCAAATCTTGTATATAGAGAGGGTACACTACATTCCCCTAGAACAATCTTATTCTAAATGATCTCCCCCAACTCATATAATAACTCTTTTGAGCCAAACGTTCCCTCAACCATTTTTTATCCAATTCGGGACTCAAACATCGAATGAGGACCATCAATTGTTAAGTCCATATGTTTAGTAGTAGCCTCCTAACCAATTGGAATCGAGAAGCCACTGGAAACATTATGAAGGTGGAAGAACATGTATGAGATATACATACCTCTTTTATCTAGAGATGTTGTTGGAGTTAATGTGTCAAGTTGTGTAAAATCATTTTTAGATGCTGACTGATGAGGATCATTCTTTAGACACTTAACTTCATGACAAAACACACAAAAAAAAAAGAGTCTCCAACGCTCTAACTTTTGTTGGAATTTCCAATTTCTCCATTCTGTATCCATATACAATTTTTATAATAGACCTTCTATAAGGTCTTCCCTTCCCCTATGCCCTAATAATTGTGAGATTTCCTACGCCTTATTCTCTCTTTCCCATATGCCCTAAGAATTGTTTTTATGCAATATTTAGATCCATAAGAATTGGATTGCCTACGCCTTCTTATCCCCTACCCATAGATGTCCAGCAGGGTCAATGGATGGCCTTAAATGGATTACTTCAACCTCCTATAGCTCTGTTTTCCACTTGTAGTTGACTGGTAGAGAAGAAATGATCTGGAATACAGATTATTAACAGGTGCTTAAAACAAAATAACAGAGATACAGTAAAACTAGTTTTCTATTCAATAACAAAATAAGATGAAACTGTACAATACAGTGAAAACAAGCTTGCTGGAATGCTGGTGGCTTATCTCTGAGAAGAGATGTGACAACAGCGCACAGTCGCAAGAAGCAAGTTACAATGAGGATCTAAAGGCCTTTTTACAATAAGAAAGAATGCCAAAAACCCTAGACATCCAAAAACCTAACCCTAGGAGATGAAGCGCCAAAAGTCATGTGGGCCTCGTTTGGGTAAGTTAGTACATCAACTTCCCGGGGTCGTAACTTTTGCATACGATCTTCGTTTTAGGTGTGTGATAGCCTGTTCGAAAGACATCATTGAGAAGATTAATTTTGGGGGCTCATGTTGGAAATATGGCTACAACAGAGATGACGCAGATGATCAAGGTTGTCATTGATGGCAATCGATTGTTTATGAAGAACAGATGCTGAAACACGCTGCAATACAAATGTAAACTGCTGCAACACTAATGCGAACTGCTGCAACACAAATGCAAACACAGATGCTGAAAAAATAGTGCTGAAACAGCGTTGGAACACAGAAGCTAAACGCAGATGGTTAAGGTTGTCATTGATAGCTATAACAGAAGAATGACGTAGATGATCAAGATTGTTTATACGAACACAGATGCTGCAACACCAATGCGAACACAGATGCTGAAACACGACTGCTGCAACACGAATGCTGAAACACGACTGTTGGAAGCGAACACAGATGCT
>ML782920.1:823920-844543 GCA_009831015.1 Picea engelmannii
CATACCTGTAACAGCTCAATCATGCCTTTGTCTATCATTGAGGAGATTGACACCTAAAAACCTTCATTGAGGCCCTCAAAATGGCCCCAGAAGTTAAAACTGCTAAAAATAGTAAATTGCCAAAAATGTCAAAAAACTATTTTGAGCGAGTTGGAAAAGGTGGGTGGCCACTGATATCCATCTAGATCAATCATCCCTCCTTAGGAAGAAATGGTATCCATTGTGTTGAGGTCCCCCATTAGATGAGGAAATTTCTGCTAAATTTGGCCCCGGGTGAGCCACTTGCCTTGGTGTAGGAGCTGCCCTGCTTTGACGACTCGACAAATATGGATCCTTTGTTGTCGAGTGCCCTTGATCTGTCTGTCCACAATCTGATCATTGGATGCCTATTGTATGCAATAGGGGTTGAGCTATGTTGGTGTCAACTGTTCTACCACTTCTGAGGTGTCCAATAACGGTGGGAAATAAGGGCGAAGGAGATCCACGTTGAACACTGGGTGCAGGCCAAGGAAAGGAGGAATGTTGAGCTCAAAAGAATTATCCCCCACGACCTTGGTGATAGTGTATGGTCCATAACAGATTGGTCGAAGCTTTCGATGGGGTCCTGTAAGGCATTCTTTCTGCAAGTGCAACCAAACTTTGTCGTCCACCTGAAACTTATACGACACTCAATGTTGATCATGGCGCTATTTGTACTTGTCATTGGACTTCTGTAGGATATCCTGAACCTGTTGGTAGATGTGTTGGATTCTCTCAATGAACCAGGTGGCTTTGTCATATTTAGTTGGAGCGGGAGATGAGTCAGTCGAGGTGACCAAAAGGGGAAGTGAAACATCTATGGGACCCAATGGTTGGAATCCCAACCCCACTTGAAAGGGGCTGTGGCCGGTTGATCTATGCAAGGCTTGGTTGTAGCTATGTTGGACATAGGGAAGGCTCTCATCCCATGTGAGAGGGTTCTTTGAATTATAAATGCAAAGGATATGTACAATCATTCGATTTACAACCTCGGTTTGGCCATTTGTCTAGGGGTGGAAGGTCTTGGATTTGGTGAGCTTGGTGTCCATCAGTGACTAGAGGCTTGACCAGACTGTGCTGAGAAATCAATTATCCTAGTCTGAGACAATGGTTTGTGGGATTCCAAAATGCACCCAGAATCGTTCAAAGAAGATCTTGGTAGTGGCCTCTGTTGTGATGCTCTTCTTGCAGGCAACCAGAATCACCATCTTAGAAAAGCGATCAACAACCACAAAAACACAGTCATTTCCCCGCTTGGTGGATGGGAGGCCTGACATGCAGTCCATTGAAATGGATTCCCATGGCCTGTCAGGAGTAGGAAGAGGGGTGTACAAGCCTTGTTTCTTAGTGGTTGGTTTGGCAATAGCGCAGGCAGTGCAGGACCTGATATACTTGCCGACCTCCTATCGAAGTTTCAGCCAGTAGAAATGTTTCTGTAGCATCTCCACTCTATTTTCGACGCTGAAGTGTCCTGCCACCCAACTGTAGTGGGCTTCCCAGATCAAATTCACTCGCTCACTTAATGGAACATAGATATGGCCCAGACAACACAACAACCCATCTTAAAGATGGAAATTATCGACAACTGCATTTGCACCCAACATTTGGTAGGTGGTGGCGAAGTCAGGGTCTATCTCATAGAGTTGGGTCCATCCATATGTCTCATGGTCGCAAGAGTCTAACACCGTGGTGAGTGCCGCGGTAGGAGGTATGTTGAGGCAATCAGCGACGTGATTGGTGCTTCCTGTTTTATACTTGATGTTGAGGTTGAATTTCTGCAAGTATGTGGACAACTTTTGATGGTGGTCGTTCTGCAATTTTCTGTGTGTCTGCATGAACTACAATGGCTTATGATCAGTGTGGAAGACTATCTCCTTCCCAAGAATGTAATGTCTCCACTGGAGGCATGCTTTCACAATGGAGTACATTTCTTTGTCAAAAGTAGGGTACTTACAGACAATATCTTACAGTGTCTCACTATGATAGGCCATGGGGTGGTCGTGTTGAGTGAGAACGACACCCACAACATAGTCTGAAGCATCTGTCTCGATCTCAAAGGGATGTTGCAGGTCTGGCAGTGAAAGTACCGGGGATGAGAACAAGCGCTGCTTCAAATAATCAAACGCTTGTTGTTGGGATCGGCCCCACGCAAATTTTTCCTTCCCACCACCCCTGTTTATTTGACTGAGGGCCCATGCAATATGGGAGAAATCCAACATGAACCTACAGTAGAAATTAGCAAGTCCCAAGATGCTCCGAAGCTCAGTGAGTGTTGTTGGGGTTGGCCAGTCACGGATGACTTGGATCTTGGCTAGATCCACATGTACACCATGTCGATCAATGATGTAGACCAAGTAATGGATCATGTCCATGCCGAAGGAGCATTTTTCCAGGTTGGCGTATAACTTGTGCTGCCACAGGGTGTGTAGAACCTGCTGAATATGCTGCAAGTGTTTGGCCCAAATCTTGCTATAAATTAGAATGTCATCCAGATACACCACTAAAAAAGTATTGGTGAATGGTCGTAGGATATCGTCCATCATCCTCATGAAATTCCTTCCTTTGACTTGAAGGTGGTCTTACATACATCTGTCTGTTCTATTGGGACCTAGTGGTAGCCAGACTTCAGATCAATCTTACTGAAGTATTTGGCCCCCATGAGTTGATCAAGGAGGTCTCGATTTGGGGAATCGGGTACTGGTTTCTGACAGTGATTTTATTCAGAGCCCGGTAATCAATACAGAGTCACCAGGTTCCATCTTTCTTATGTACTAGCACGATTAGGCTCCTGCAAGGTGATGAGTTGGGGCGGATGTGCCCCTTGTGGAGAATTTCTTGGATCTGTTGCTTGATCTCCTCATTCTCTAACAAAGAGCAATGATAGACTGGCCCATTCGGTAGCGATGCGCCAGGGGTCATATTGATGGGGTGCTTGAACTGGCAGTGTAGAGGTACCCCTGTAGGTGAGGAGAAGATATCTCAGTATTCTTCCACGACCTTATCTACTTGCTTCTACTATGTGGAGAGGTTGACCGCAGAGACCCTAGATATGGCTGCGATATTTCTCTTATTCTGAGAGCGAATCACAAAGAAGACAAAATTCCTCATCTGAGAGATGACCTTCCTACATTTCTTAGCATAGATCAAGGAAATAGCACTAGGTGGGACTACCTCGGCTATCCTGTACAATTTCTTGTTCAAAGTAATAATAAAACTACGAGGCCCAGACTCATATACAGCATGGCATTTCCATAAATAAGGTTGGCCCAAAAGAACATCACAAACTTAGAGAGGAGCAACATCACACAATACCTCATCTTTGAAGGGCTTGATGCCGTATGACAGTAGACACTATTGGCCGATGCGGAGATCGCTTCCTTGGCGGAGCCATCCAATGGTGTAGGGTTGTGGATGTGACATTGTTGGTAGGGCCAGTTGCTTGATGACATCTGCTGAGATGAGATTCTTCTGGCTACCGCTATCAACGATGAAGTGCAACGGGGTGCCTTTTACCCACATCTATGAATGGAAGAGGCACTCTCCTTCTTCTGGCTCTTCTGGTTCACCAGGCTAGAGCTTGGTGGTAGCAATAGTGGCACTGGGTTCTATATCAATGATCCATCTTCCCCATTTTGGTTCTATCTCAGATTCATAATCTGCATCTAATTCAGAGGCTTTCACTTCGTCCACTAGCGACTTCTTTGAGCGACAGTCAATAGTGTTATGCTAAGGGCTCTTATGGAAGTCTCACCACTTCTCGGTATCTTTCTTTGTCTTTCCAGTGTCCTTCTTTTCTTGTGGCTTGTACTGGTTTTCCTGCTATTGTCCATATTTTCTCTGTCCTTTGTTCGATGGGTTGGGGCCACCCTTTCTTGGATTTTGTTGTGAGGGGTTCCCAGGCCCAAACTGCCGCATCTTTTGTTTGAGCTTCTGCTCGATTTTGACGGCATATCGGTAGGACACACCCAAGAATGAGATGTCTAGAAATTCCACTTATGTCTGGATGTATCTATGCAAAGCACCACGATACTTGAGCACCAGATGTCACTCCGAATATTTTATACCCAACTTGGTGCACAAGGTATGGAAGATATTTGTGAAATCTGGCACTGCTTGGTCTCTTTCTTGCCGCAGTGTGGTCCATTTGGTATACAGGTCATCATAACTTCCGACAGGGTAGTATTGTTCCTTAATAGCATCCCTGAAGGATTCCCAGGTGACCGTGACTGAAAATAATGAGGTTTCCTCTATTTCCTTTTGCTCACAGAAAGTTTCCCACCAATCTTTGACATGGGGAATGGCTTTGAGGAGAGCAAAAGTAATCTTTTCTCTATTCAAAAATTTATGAACAGAAAAATACCCTTATAGTAGATTCAACCACTTGTCTACAACATCTGCATCTATATGACCTTCAAATATAGGAATATCAAAGTTTATTTGTACCTTGAAGGGGGTGACGCCTCCATTCAAAGAAGATGCGTCGCCTTTTGGTAGTCATTGAAGGATTTGCACGAAACTATCCATCATCTCGTTCCTCTATTGCATGAGGCCTTCCTCAATAAATAGTTTGAAAGGATCTCCTGTCCCATCATATTTCTTTTCTCCTGCCATGGGATTTTGTTTGGGCATGCGAGAGCTTCTATCCTCGAGAGAGACAATCTCGAGACCCAACTCTTTATACTCCGACCTCGTTGGGGACATGCATTAAGACGACAAGGAGAAGACCACTCTGATACCACTGATTCAGATTTTATGAGTAGAACAAAATGAATACAGATTATTAACAGGTTCTTAACACAAAATAACAGAGATATAGTAAAACTAGTTTTCTATTCAATAACGAAATAAGTTGAAACTGTAAAATGCAGCAGAAACAAGCTTGCTAGAATGGTGGCGGCTTATCTCTGAGAAGAGATGTGACGACAACATGCATTCGAAAGAAGCAAGTTACAATGAGGCTCTAAAGGCCTTTTTACAATAAGCAAGAATTCCAAAAACCCTAGACATCCAAAAACCTAACCCTAGGAGATGAAGCGCCAAAAGACATGTGGGCCCCGTTTGGGTAAGTTAGGACATCAACTTCTCGGGGTCGTAACTTTTGCATACGATCTCCATTTTAGGTGTTTGATAGCCCGTTGGAAAGGTATCATCGAGGAGATTCATTTTTGGGGCTCAATATTCCTTTGTATATCATTGAGGATATCAACACCTAAAAACCTTCATTTAGGCCCTCAAAATGGCCCCAGAAGTTAAAACTGCTAAAAATAGTAAATTGCCAAAAATGTCAAAAAACTATTTTGAGCCAATTGGAAAAGGTGGGTGGCCACCGATATCCATATAGATCAAGAAACTAGTTCAAATAGGCAGAAAAAATTAGAGAAAACCCACAGGAAATTGTTTCCATAAGCCAACTGGCACAATCTTCCCTTGACTTGCGATCCATGCCAACATCACGAGTTTGAGTTGTGTTTACTGAGTCAAACTGGGTTAATGTGAGTTTGAATTGGTGACCTTTGTATCAGCTTGTTTGGAGGTTGATCCAATTCAAACTCAGAAAATTGCAATTTAAAGCGTGATTCTTGTTTCACTGAAAATAACTCTTTAACCAAAAATATCATAGATCTCCCATATTTTTGTAAATTGTATCTGTTGAAGGCAGTAGATTTTGATGTTTGTTTGAAAAAAATGATACTTGTTATGAGAGAGCCTTGAGGAAGTCTCGAAGTATGTGTATACATTGTGAACTTTTTTTCACAAAATTAGGATAATATGGAGAAGATTGTCCGTACTCATCCAGTTGTCATATCCAGAGAATTGCAAAATCAAAATTTTTGTTGAGTCCTATACTATATACTAGGAAAACCATTAACATTAGTGACGCATTACAATCCATTTGCTGATTTAAAACATGTTCAAGTTTTCTTCTTTTATTGGTTAGTTTGGTTGTGGATGTTAGTTTGGAAAAAATAAGAATTTTGCTCAAAGAGTAGTTCAAAATTTGAAAAGGGTAGTTATCTCCTTGAGATAGTGAGAATTTATTTTATGTCAACTGGTAAATATCAATGTTTCAATAGTCCATTAATCTTATTCTAGGTGCAAAAATTGTTAATCTTTCACCTCCATGATTCCAAAACATCATTAGGATCCAATAGTGTCATTTCCATTGTCATTTGTATCCTCAGAAGTTGTAGTATTCCCCTTGGTAGACCAGATTATACCTTTGATTCCACAGGTAGAACAAATTCTTCCTTAGTAAATCCCCTTGGTAGACCAGAAGATGTAGTTTTCTTCTAAGAGGTCATATGTTCAAATCTAGAGGGGGGCGGTAGGGTATGTATACCTCCATAGACTTTACTAGTAAAATCGTTGGGTGGAGGGGGTCTCATACACCAATTTGGTGTCTGGCTTGGTTGTGACCTTAAAAATAGATTATTATTATTACTACTACTAAAAGGAGACATAAAAGAGAACCCCTCAATCAACACAACCATGCCCCATATCCCTTATTTTGAGAAGATGTTTGACAATTTCTTGATCTTCAGAGATGCTCTGTCTAGCCCCATAATTTCTTTTGATCTTGCCAAGAATATTTACTCCATCATGTTAGGAGGTCCTTATTCTCATCTACCAGTCGTCATTAGATTTTTTACAAAATTTAATGAGTGATCCTTGACTGATCATATTTATCTTGCTTAGAACTATAAATACTAATCTCCCAATCACCCTCACTTCAATGTCGAAGTTAGCTACATCATTATGAATCACTACACCAAGTCTTACTGATCCATATTGATCATAAGTAATGCCAAAGTCATCAAGCCATTGTCTCGTTCTAGATCACTAATAACCCTATGACTGCCTAGCATTACAAGTTCATAATTTGTTGTAACAAATCATTGCCACTCAAGTTCTACTCTCGTCAATTTCAACTCCTCGTCATCCATAACTGCCCATCATACTAAACAGTTTAACTAGTGTCATCTCTTCTTTTATACATTTTTTTTGTAGGTTGCCCTGTTGGGTCCCTTGAACCAACTATTTGTACAATATTCTTTGACGCATTTCTATTAGGTCCTTCATGGTGATGTTAACTTATTTTTCAGTATTTGAAGCCATCATCTATCTTAGAAAAGAATGTCCATGTTAGTGTCTACTTATCTTTTGATCCCAACAACTTGAAGCAAACTGCCAAACATTTTTTGAGGACAAAAAATAAAATCTTGAAAAGACCTAACTAACCTTGTACAGTGTCTCCCATAGTGGATTATCTTTCTGTATTATTTTCTATTCGATTTCAGAAAATAATTCTTTCCATCCATGTAAATTTTCAAAATTAATGTTTACAAATATGTATATTACCTTGCCCCATCAAGTTGATGAAGAATGAAAATATACTTTGAAAACCACTGAACATATGCTTCTATCAACTGACTTCTTTGAAGTCATTGAGATAGTGGCACATGGGACTTTTGGCAGGCATTTGTTGTCTCAAAACATGTGACATCACCATATTCCCCTTGTAGTGCTATAGAGGAACTCCAAATACAATACATTCTGTGGTGCTTTCTGATGGACATGGTTGTTAATTTCCGTACAAATATAACATCACTAAATCCTTATTTTTTTATAATTATATCACCTGACAAGATGTAAGCAACCAACAATGTTTTTCTTTTCCAATCTATTAGCAATATGTATAATAGATCCATGAGTTCAAGAAGATGTTCTTATCAACAAGCCTAAGGAAAATATAATATTTTCTATCTAGTTTAAAATTTTGAGGCATATCCACACCAATTTTTTTCCATGAAAAAAACATTATATTCAATATTTCAAAACTGAAATCAGAATATACATCAGGTCCTAACTATATTTCAAGAGCCATACCTCTCATCTTTCTTCCAACCAAAAATAGGAAAAACTCAGAGAAAAGTTTCCTCATAGCAGATCTTTTCTGAAATATTACAATAAATATTTGTCTGAAATATTAAAATAAATTGTATATTTTATACACCTTTGAGGAGACTCAAACCTCTACTTATTATTTACCTCAATATGAATCAAACATTTTGTAAAATAATACTGCAATGTATAATTATTTTAGTGGTGGGCCCCACTGCCACATGACATTTAATCATTAGTCCACATCATATCCAACTATCATAGACTCATACCTTTGTGGACTTGATGCATCCTACGATGGAGAAACATGAGAGTGAATGTGGATGTATTAATGTGGTCACTTGGTGTTATCTCAATCTTATTTTCTTTAATTCCCTTGTATGTACATGATTATTCCATGTGTCATTATATTGGGATTTTGAGATCTTGGACTCTCTCTCATAACAACTCATTGTATCCTTAAATTCTCTTGGTTTTCCTATTCCTCATGCACACAAAACTCTGGTGCAATATGCTTCTAGCAATTGTCAAGTGTCTAATGAACTTAAGCCATGGAACCCCAGGCCCACCAAGGCATCCAAACCTAAAATATTATGCATTAGGCTTAAGTATAGGTACCATGTTTCTAAGAAAGTTCTTGCATTGGAGATATTTGAAAAGACAAATCTTCTCAATTCCTATGGATCTAAAGTATTATTAGAGCCTAGTGAAATCTTGTTTGAGTCCAATTCTCCAAAATACTTGGAATTTTTTTGATAAGGGTGTCTTCTAACTTAGCTTGAAAAATGTGTAGTGGTCCCATGTGGCACACTCTAGAGCCACCACTAGTCCTTCCAAATTCGTTCATGTTGATGTTGCATTTCCATGTGGTGGAATTTAATTGGACCTTGTGTTTAATGAGCCAACCATGTTGACATCATCATAATGACATAACATATTCTGAACCTGCCGCATGTATTTTTGGAAACATAAAGAGAGAAATCCTATAAGAGATATGAACCTAAGAAAGATAGGAAATACAATTTATCTTAAGGTGTTGGGTTTGTGGGAATATATTTGAAGTTAGGATATTACAAAGTGTGAAATCCATTATGGGTTTGCAGGGATAAAAATATTTATTTGATATGATTGGCACTGAGGGTTTGGCATATGGAAAGAGATTGTTGGATGATCCTTTTAGGCTCCAAGTTATGACCCTTTTGAGCTTCAAAATTTTCTTGTTGGTTTGTCTAGAAAACAAGTCAATAAGAAATTCATGACATGAAAAGGAGAAATAAGACATGAATTTTAATAAGTTATTTTTCCCTTCAATGGTAGGTCTGTAGCTGGAACTCTAGGATTCACGAAAAACAATAGGCCTTAGTAATATAAAAGGGCCTTAGAGTTGTAGCTCGTATGTAGTTGAATTCCTACCAACCAATAGGTACATACTTTCGACAAGTAGCTAGCTCGCACATGACCAACTTGTTGGTTGTAGAGCCTGATTATCTTCCAGATTTAGAGGTCCTTTCCTTCAACCATGTTTATACACCTTGAAGTATTTACACCCCAAAAGTATGTACACTCTTCCGCGCAGGGGAGTGCAGAGGGGGGGTACCCCCTCTGCGGGGTCCGAGGGGGCTATCCTCCCGGCTGGGGGGTCTGGCGGCAGGCAGGCCCCCAGCGGGGGTTCGGGGGCAAAGCCCCTGAAGGAAAAATTGCCTTGTAAATGTATATTGTAATTTCATTGTAAATCTAGACCATTCGTTATAAGGTCGTAGATCTAACGGTAGAGATTATGTTAGGGTTTTTTTCCCTAGAAGGCAACCCTCTTTTATGAGGGAAATGAATTGCAGCTATGATTGATGGCGAATATTGTATTCTGAGAGAGGAGATTGTGAGAGAAAGAAGAGGAAGTTACAATGAGTTTTGTTGTAGGTTGTATCCCTTCAATTGCTAGATAATAATAAAGGAAGGACCTGACAATTTCTCTGGTGGACGTAGCCCACACTGGGTGAACCACGTAAATTTGTGTCTCTCTTGTATTGTGTATCTTCTATGTTTTGTTTTTTCATTTGTTTTATTTTATTGCTCCACAGTCCTATTTTTCTAACAACTAGTATCAGAGTGAAAGGTAACTCGTAGGAAAAGAGGGTTCCTGGTTCGAGTGGGAGCAACGTTAGAAGATGGAAAGTTTAGGGTCGAGAAATTTAACGGCCAAAACTACCAGTTATGGAAGATGCATATGGAAGATTATTTATATCAGAAGGATCTATTCCTACCATTGGGTGGAGTAGCAAAGAAGTCGACGGCTATGAAGGATGAAGAATGGGATATTCTTGACAGAAAGGCTCTAGGAATGATACAACTGAGCCTGGCAGCATCGGTGGCTTTCAATATTTCCAAAGAAAAGACAACGAAGGGTTTGATGGATGCATTGGCCAAATTGTATGAAAAACCCTCAGCATCCAATAAGGTATTTCTAATGAAGAGATTATTTAATATGAAGATGTCGGAAGGTGGGTCTGTTGCAGAGCATTTAAATGAATTTAATATAGTTACTAATCAACTAAGTTCTGTGAAAGTGGACTTTGATGATGAGGTCAGGGCTCTTCTAATCTTGTGCTCATTGCCAGAAAGATGGAACAGCTTGGTCATGGCTGTAAGTAACTCTATCTCTGGTTCAAATACTTTAAAATTTGATGATGTTGTTGGTGTTATCCTTAGTGAGGAAATGAGACAGAAAAGCACAGGTGAGACATTGATGCAGCCCCTGCCTCTCTGAGCTCCCCGCTTCAACCAGGACCTTCTTCTTCTAGGCCCAAAGAGTCAAAATACTCTTCAACCCCCTGTCGGAAGTTCTCAATGACCACAGGTTCTCTTGGTGATCGCCTTCTTCAATTAGGAAATCGGAACTCACTTGATCGCGAGTTCTACACTCATGGATTCGGGTCTCACAAATCCCCGAACCCCAATGGAATATCCACTTCACGCCTTCCTCGTCTCCTGTCGGGAATCTCCCGATCGGGAAATCGACTTTTTCATTGTCAAGAGTTGCTCCCCTCATGAATTCCCGATTCCTGATTCCTGATGGCACTCCAGCTCTGGCGTTGGCCCTCCGACTACTCCTTTCACACGTGACCTGCCAGTCCAAGTGACCACGCCCTTCACCCTTATCAAGATTTCGGAATTCACGAGTTCGAACAACGTAGAACTCACACCTCTGGGACCTCTGATCCCTGAATTTCGATGCCACCTGTCCTCCACTCCAGGCTTAACCATGTCAAAAAATCGTGTATCGGGTTTTCGCAATTTCCATGGTTGATGTTCATGGGACCTTCCAAACCCCGAAATCCGATAGCCTGACACCTGTTCTCCACTCAGCTCATCGACTATGCAGATATCGCGATTCGGGTTTTCATGAATTCTTGTGTTGTGAGTCTCTTGTCAACGAGAACTCCGAAATGCTGAACCCTGAACTCTTCACAATCCTTGGACACACATCCTGCCAAGATCTACGGTTGAGATCCCTTCTCAAGGTTTTGGGACTTTCAAGGTCTCGATTCTCAGCTTTATGAAACCCCGATGATGCCAATATCCCGATGCCCCACTGGGACTCCTCCTCTGCTCCTTCGAGGCTTAAACCCTATGCAACTTTCCAAGATCTGATGGCTGACGGGATTTTCGCTGCTCTCCTCTGCGAATCCTGACTGTCGCTTCCCTTTACTCACGAATTTATTCAGAAGACTAAAGTTCCTTCCAGAACCCACTTTCCAACACTTGCGTTTGCAATCTCTGCTCGAATCTTCCTTGACCTAAACCTCCTGGGCTCTCTTTCAGCTGTACCAAGAAGGTGCTATACCTCCTGAGCTTTCTTACTCTAATTCTGTCATAGGTATTTGCGTGCACTCCTTGCGGCAATCATTCAACAACTTCCCAAGTGTTAAATCCTTCTGACTTTGCGCACTTCCTGCAGAAGCAGCCTCTATCTTGTTTTTCTCTGGTTAACAACTGAGACTTCGATTGAATGAGAATAAGTGTTTAACTATCGAGCCCTTATCGACACATTCCTTGTGGATGAATGCAACTGCACCCTATGCAGGAATCTTCTGGCTCAGACAGAGAAACAATTGAAACTTATTCTCTTCTCCCTTTCAGACTTCAATTTAAATCCCTAAAATCACATGCATAGCATATACCAAGCAAATGCGTATCCAGAAAGCAAACATTCATGAGCACAACATTAACACAGAAAAACAACAACCATGAAATTGAAACAGAACTTCATTTTATTTATTCAGTCTTCTGTACATGGGTGTTCTTCACAGATTTCTCTGCTTTCTCTTCTCTCCTGAATGATGGCTCCTGTTACAATGATACAATGAGGGTGTCTATATCCATTTTCCCTCTCAGACTCTAAAACTGTCTAATCTGGAAAATAAAATCCTATCTACCTGCATTAAACCTATTAAATACCTCATATACCTAAGGACGAGAGCTTAAAGGCTCAAGGTCTGCTATAATGTACAAAGGTGCTTTCCATAAATGGTTCATTTATACACTGGCAGATCTCTTGAATGAAAATTCAAAAAGTTTCAGCTGGCCTTGTCCAGCTGTTCGTTGTCTTTCATGCTGGCTCGCTTGTCTTGGGCGATGCTCCTTGATGAGTTGGCGATGCTCCTGCATCATACTCCTCGGCTTGAAAATTTTCATGGGCTCCTGTCCTTGAGCTCCTGCACGGTCTGTCCATGCTTCTGTATCTCTACTTCACTTTTCCAGCTAGCATCTTCGGCTGGATGATTCTTCCACTTGACCATGTACTCGAAATACTGCTTTCGCCTGGTCTTCTTTCCTGCTCGCTTGTCCAGTATGCACTCCATCTGCGGCTTCTCTGCAATTGGTAATTGCTTCTGCCACTGGACCACTGGTTCCTCAGTTCCAGTCTTTGCTTCTCTAGCCCTGTATGGGTATAAATCTGAAACATTAAATATCAGAGATATCCCAATGCCATCCGGCAACTCAATTTCATAAGCGTTCTCTCTGAATTTCTTTAGGACCCTGCATGGCCCAATTTTCTTCATTTTTAGTTTGTTGTATGTTCCTCTTGGGAACCTATCCTTCCTCAAGTGTGCTAGAACAAGATCACCAACTTCAAATTGAAGTTGTCTCTAATGCTAATCTGCTCTGCACTTGTACTCCTGATTTGTGTTTATCAGTCATTGCTTCACCTCATCGTGAAGTTCCTTCATTGCTTCAGCGAATTCCTCTGCACTAGCACTGCTAGTCGCGGCCTGTTCTGACTCCCCGAGTTTAGAAACTCCCCTCAGTTGTGTCCCATGCACAATATGAAATGGGATTTTGCGTGTACTTTGATTCACTAAATCATTGTATGCAAACTCCGCCTGTGGCAATATGTTGTCCCAGCTGCTATGGTGGTCTGTCACCAGGCTTCTCAACAAGTCTCCCAAGCTCCTGTTGACCACTTCTGTCTACCCATCCATATGTGGATGGTAAGCTGAACTAAATGCTAAGTTAGTCCCTAGCTTCTTCCATAGCGTCATCCAAAAATTCCCTATGAATTTGGTATCCCTGTCTGACACTATACTTCTTAGCAATCCATGGAGTCGAATGATTTCCTTGAAAAATAAATTTGCGATGTGAGTCGCATCGCTGGTCTTCTAGCATGGTATAAAATGTGCCATTTTTGAAAACCTGTCTACCACCACAAAGATGGAATCAAACCCTCTCTGCATCCTTGGAAAAACCAATGCAAAATCCATGCTGATCGCCTCCCATGGCCTCTCTGGTATGGGTAATGATTGGTAGAATCCCGCATTCTTCCTTCTGCCCTTCGAATGTTGACAAATTCGACACCTGTCAACAAACCTCTTGACATCTGCTCACATGCCTGGCCAAAAATATGATTCTCTCAACTTCACAAATGTTTTGTCGTGGCCAAAATGCCCTGCTAATCCACCGTCGTGATTCTCCTTTAGCAGGTTCTCCCTCATGGAGCAATTCGGAATGCATAACTGGTTGCCTCTGAACAACAGTCCATTCTGAATCATGTAATCCATCCACGGGCTTTTGTCTCTGAGAACTGGATTCTCAGCCGCCTCGTATGCTTCTACAAAATCTGCATCACCTGTGTACATGTCCCTCAGGTTTTCAAAACCCAATGTCTTGACTCGGAACTCCTGCAACAACAAACATTTCCTGCTCAAAGCATCATCCATTTTGTTAGCAGTTCCTGAAATGTGTTTAATTACAAATGTAAAATTCTGCATATAATCTACCCATTTTGCATGTTTCTGATTCAACTTCTCTTGTTGACTCACAAACTACAATGCATGATTATTGTTGTACAATACAAATTCTTTCAGGATCAAATAATGCCTCCACTTTTTCAATGCCTGTATGATGGCATAAAAATCTTTATCATATGTGGAGTATTTCAGCTTTGCATCATCCAGCTTCTCGCTGAAATATGCAACTGGCCTGTCCTCCTGACTTAAGACTGCTCCTATGGCATATCCACTTGCATCACATTTCACCTGAAATGTTTTCTGGAAATCTGGCAACACCAACACTGGCTGCTCTGTGATCTTTTGCTTCAACAGATTGAAGCTCTTCTCAGCCTCTGCTGTCCAATGAAAAGACTTGTGCCGCTTCTTCACTGTTTCCATCATTGCTGCGCTAACCCCACTGAAATTTCTCATGAACTTTCGGTAGAAACAAACCAAACCATGGAAACTCCTTACCTCAAAAACATTTATGGGTGATGGCCAATTCTTAATCACTTCCACCTTACTTGGATCCATTTTCAACTCATTCGCTGAAATAACAAAACCCAAATAAATGAGCTCTGTCTTCATGAATGAGGACTTCTTCATATTGATCAACAACTTCTCCTGCTGTAGCTTTCTCGTCACAATGGCCAAATGTTTCAAATGTTCAGCCTTCGTCTTACTGTAGATCAATATATCATCCAGATATACGACTACAAATTTCCTGATGAATTTACTTAGGACTTCATTCATCAGTTTCATGAATGTGCTCAACATGTTTGTCAAGACAAATGGCATGACCAGCCATTCATACAAACCTTTGTTTGTCTTGAATGTTGTCTTCCATTCATCACATTCCCTCATGCAAATCTGGTGATATCCACTTTTCAGATCAATTTTTGAAAAATAATTTTCCCCGCTCAGTCAATCCATCAAATCATCCATTCTTGGCAGTGGAAATCTGTACCTGATGGTAATTTTGTTGATTGCTCTAGAGTCGGTACACATTCTCCAACCTCCATCCTTCTTCAGAATAAGCATCATTGGAACGGCACATGGACTCAGACTTTCCCTGACAAGTCCTTTGTCCAACAAATCCTGGACCTGCTTCTTGACTTCCTCATTTTCCTGTGGTGTCAATCTGTACGCAGCCTTATTCGGCAAATTGGCTTCTGGTATGAGGTCGATGCGATGACTCACTCTCCTCATCGGTGGCAATGAATGAGGTAGTTCGTCCACTATGATGTCAACGAACTCTTCCAGCAGTTCCTGAATCTCAACTGGTAAGTCATCCACTCTCGTGCTAGTCAGGACAATTCTCGGTTTCCTGACCACAAAGAATTGTGGATCTTCCTTCTTCTCCATCTCTATGAGAAGCTCCTTCCCACTCATGAGAAGTATTGTTTTGCTTACTTCCGGTTTCACTTCTTTATCTTTTATCAGAAGCAATCTGTGTGTCCTTCCCTCCTTCTCCAAAGTATATGTGTTCATCCTTCCGTCATGAACCACATTCCTGTCATATTTCCATGGTCTACCCAGTAACAAATGACATACATCCATGGGAATGACATCACACAAGACCTTATCATTATATCCCCCAATTTTAAATTCAACTAAACATTGTTTAGTGACACTCACCTGATGTCCTTTTTGTAGCCATGATACTTTGTATGGACTCGGGTGATCAGTCATTTCCAGCTCTAATTTTTCCACCATCTCGGTTGAAACGATATTGTCGGTGCTTCCACTATCCACAATAACCTTGCATTTCATATCCTTAGTTTTGCAAGATGTCCTGAACAGTCTGGTCCTTTGGGATGAACTTTCCTGCGCCTCTTTCTCAGGTGTCAAAAAGACTTTTCGCATCAGAAGTGAGCTTCCACTTTCTGCACCTTCTGCTTCAGCATCTCACCTCTGTGCTTCAGTGATGTGAGCTTCTCCTCGATCCTTTTTCCTGTCTGGACAGTCAACTGCTTTGTGTCCATCCTTTCCACACGTGAAGCATGTGATCACTCCACCTCTGCCTCTTCCCCTTCCTCTGGTACGAGGAAAAATGTTTGCATCATCATAATCCCCTCTCTGTTCACTATGTTGTCTCCTCGGCTTAGCATATTGTTGTCTTTGCTATGAGGTTCCACCTCTCTCAATATTACCCTGAGGTTTCTTCCATTCCTCCTTGGGCTTCTGATATTTCTCCTGGGCAACTGCCTTGCCTCTGGGCTGACTTATTCCTTGCCCTCACTGTCCTTTCTTACAACCCAACTTCTCCTCAGCTTTCAGAGCCATATGGTAAGCATCCTCAACCGTTCTAATGGTCATCATGCTTAATTCATCCTGAATGTCATATCTCAGACCATTCAGGTATCTGGAAACCTTCTCATCATCGCTGTCTCGATGACCTGCTCAGATATTGAGCTTGTAAAACTCTTTGGTGTATTCCTTCACCATCATCAACTTCTTCATCAGGTTCTACATCCTCCTGAACAGATTAATTTAGTAGTCCCTTGGGATGAACTTTGCTTTCATCTTAGCAATCATTCAATCCCAGCTTTTAATTTTCTGTTTACCTTTGGAATGTCTATCTACCTGTAGCTCGTCCCACCACAATGTTGCATGTCCCTTCAACTTCATGACAGCATGCCTAACCTTTTTATCCTCTTCGATATCCTCATAATCGAAGTAGGTGTCAAGAGCCCAGATCCAGTCCAACAACTCTTCTGCATCTAGACTTCCTTCATAGACTGGAATATCCATTTTCATCTTTGAACTCATCCGGGCAATAGCTTTTATTAATCACTCGTTTGTTGCATCCTCGGCTGCAACTTCTCCTTTTGGTTCAGCTTCAACCTCATTGTTGGAATCACTAAGATCCCCTGCACCAGCTGTGCATCTCTGATCTGTTTCCATCTCCTCGAGTCTCGCTCTGAGATCTCGTATCTATCTTTCCATCTCTGGATTCCCTGTCGGCCTACCTCTTCTTCTCACCTCTCTGTCCTCTGGGTTAGGTGATTGTCTTTATTTTCTGGGTGGCATGGTGAATTCTTCTTCTCTCTGCTACCAAAAACAAAGAGAACTCTTCTCCCACTCTAATACCACTCTAACGCAGCCCCTGCCTCTCTGAGCTCAGACGCTTCAACTCGGACCTTCTTCTTCTAGGCCCAAAAAGTCAAAATACTCTTCAACCCCCTGTTGGAAGTTCTCAATGCCCACAGGTTCTCTTGGTGATCTCCTTCTTCAATCAGGAAATCGAAACTCACTTGATTGTGAGTTCTGTGCTCATGGATTCGGGTCTCACAAATCCCTGAACCCCGATGGAATATCCACTTCGCGCCTTCCTCGTCTCCTGTCGGGAATATCCCTGTCAGGAAATTGGCTTTTTCGTTGTCAAGAGTTGCTCCCCTCATGAATTCTCGATTCCCGATTCTCGATGGCACTCCAGCTCTAGCATTGGCCCTCTGACTACTCCTTTCGCACATGACCTGCCAGTCCACGTGACCACGCCCTTCACCCTTATTGGGATTTCAGAATTCGTGAGTTCGAACAGTGTAGAACTCACACCTCTGGGACCTCCAATCCCTAAATTCCGATGCCACCTGTCCTCCACTCCAGGCTTAACCTTGTCAAAAAATTGTGTATCAGGTTTTCACGATTTCCATGGTCGATATTCACGGGACCTTCCAAACCCTGAACTCCAATAGCCTGACACCTATTCTCCACTCAGCTCGTCGACTGCACGGATATCGCGATTTAGGTTTTCGCAAATTCTTGTGTTGTGAGTCTCTCTTCAATGAGAACTCTGAAATGTCGAACCCCGAACTCTTCACAATCCTTGGACACGCGTCCTGCCAAGATCTACGGTTGAGATCCCTTCTCAGTATTTCAGGACTTTCAAGGTCTCGATTCTCAGCTTTATGAAACCCCGATGATGCCAATATCCCGATGCTCCTCCGGGACTCCTCCTCTGCTCCTTTGAGGCTTAAACCCTATGCAACTTTCCAAGATCTGACGGATGATGGGATTTTCACTGCTCTCCTCTACGAATCCTGACTGTCGCTTCCCTTTACTCATGGATTTCTTTAGAAGACTAAAGTTCCTTCCAGAACCCACTTTCCAACACTTGCATTTGCAATCTCTGCTTGAATCTTCCTCGACCTAAACCTCCTGGGCTCTCTTTTAGCTATACCAAGAAGGTGTTGTACCTCCTGATCTTTCTTACTCTGATTCTGTCAGAGGTATTTGCACGCACTCCTTGCGGCAATCATTCAACAACTTCCCAAGTGTTAAATCCTTCTGACTCTGTGCACTTCCTGCAGCAGCAGCCTCTATCTTCTTTTGCTCTGGTTAACAATTGAGACTTTGGTTGAATGAGAATAAGTGTTTAACTATCGATCCCTTATCGACGCACTCCTTGTGGATGAATTCAACTACACCCTATGTAGGAATCTCCCGACTCAGACAGAGAAACAATTGAAACTTATTCTCTTCTCCATTTTAGACTTCAGTTTAAATCCTTGAAATCACATGCACAGCATATACCAAGAAAATGCGTATCCAGAAAGCAAACATTCATGAGAACAACATTAACACAGAAAAACAACAACAACCATGAAATTGAAATAGAACTTCATTCTATTTATTCAATCTTCTATACATGGGTGTTCTTCACAGATTTCTCTGCTTGCTCTTCTCTCCTGAATGCTGGCTCCTGTTACAATGATACAACGAGGGTGTCTATATCCATTTTCCCTCTCAGACTCTAAAACTGTCTAATCTGGAAAATAAAATCCTATCTACCTGCATTAAACCTATTAAATGCCTCATCTACCTAAGGAAGAGAGCTTAAAGGCTCAAGGTCCACTATAATGTACAAAGGCGCTTTCCATAAATGGTTCATTTATACACTGGCAGATCTCTTGAATGAAAATTCAAAAAGTTTCGGATGGCCTTGTCCAGCTGTTCATTGTCTTTCATGCTGGCTCACTTGTCTTGGGCGATGCTCCTTGATGAGTTGGTGATGCTCCTGCATCATACATCAAGAAATGCGTTGAACATGGAGAACAGGGGAAGACAAAAGGATAGAGGAAAGGGCTCAGGAAACTGCAGAAATTCCAGGAAGGGAAGATCCAAATCCAGACTTGGAAAGATAGAGTGCTAGAATTGTGGGAAGAAAGGACATATGAAGAAAGACTGCAGAGCTCCAAAGAAACAATGAGATGGAAAGAAGGAGAGAAATCAGGAAGCAAATGTAACAGGTGATGTGTTATAAGATGCTTTGATTCTTTTTGTAGATAATATTTCTGAGTCTTGGGTAGTAGATTCAGGAGCTTCATTCCATGCCACACCCCATAGGAAACATTTTCTAGATTATGTTCAAGGTGATTTTGGACAGGTTCATTTGGGTGATGATGCACCATGCAAAATTGTTGGAATGGGAAAGGTAAAAATAAAGCAGCGAAATGGAAACCAATGGTTGTTGAAAGAGGTAAGACATGTTCCAGATTTAAGAAAAAATCTAATTTCAACAGGGTAGTTGGCAAGTGAAGGTTGTATATCCATATTTATAGATAAGATGTGGAAGGTCATCAAAGGATCATTGGTGATAACAAAAGGAGAGAAGGTAGGTACATTGTATTTATGTACTGGTAATACTGACTCTTCTATATCTTTAGCTTCTACAGGAGTGGATACAACACTATGGCATCATAGGCTGGGACACATGAGTGAGAAGGGTATGAAAATCCTTCACAAAAGAAATTTGTTGCCAAATCTTAAACAAATTGATTTGGACTTCTGTGAGTATTGTGTTTATGGAAAACAAAAGAGAGTCAGATTTCTTAGAGTCAGAAAAGAAAAGAAGAATGAAAGGTTAGAGCTTGTGCATATAGATGTATGGGGACCATCTCAGGTATCATCTCTTGCTGGCTCTCATTATTATGTTACTTTTATTTATGATGCAACTAGAAAAACTTGGGTTTATTACATTTGACAAAAATCTGATGTTTTTGATACTTTTAAGAAATGAAAGTCTTTAGTTGAGAATGAGACAGGAAAAAGTTTGAAGTGTCTCAGATCAGATAATGGAGGTGAATATTGCAACAAGGAGTTTGATGATTACTGTTCATACCATGGGATTCATAGAGAGAAGACAATTCCAAGAACACCACAAGCAAATGGTGTGTCAGAAAGGATGAACAGGACAATCATGGAGCATGCAAGGAGTATGAGATTGCATGTCAGTTTTCCCTTACAGTTTTGGGCAGATGTTGTAGATAATGTTGTTTACTTAATAAATAGAGGACCTTAAATCTCTTTGGATGGTAGAATTCCAGAGGAGGAATGGATAGGAAAAAAGGTAAACTATTCTTTTTTGAAAACTTTCGGTTGTGAAGCATTTGTCCATATTGATAAAGAAAATAGAACAAAGCTTGAGGAAAAAT
>ML782920.1:844729-860467 GCA_009831015.1 Picea engelmannii
TTCAATGAGAAGGTCATGTACAAAGATCAGTTGCAGGGAAAGAAACAGGAAAAAGAAAAACAAGAATACACAGTGCTTGATGAGATCACTGAAAAAGAAATTCCAAAGGAACCAGAAAATCAAAATGTACAACAATAGGAGTAGAAGGTACCTCAAACACCTGCAAGTGTTGTTAGAAGATCTACCAGGTTAAGTATACCCCCTGAACAATACTCTCCTTCATTGTATTATTTATTGTTGACTGATTCTGGTGAACCAGAATGTTATGAAGAGGCAATGTAGGTAGACACCAAAAAGAAGTGGGAGAAAGGCATGAAAGAGGAAATGGATTCCTTGGAAAATAACCAGACTTGGGACTTGGTTCAGATGCCTGCGGGAAAAAGAGCATTGCAGAATAAATGGGTTTACAAGTTGAAGGAAGAAGATGCAGGAGAAAAACGGTACAAGGCTAGACTTGTTGTAAAGGGGTTTGCACAAAAGAAAGGTATAGATTTTGATGAAATATTTTCTCCTGTTGTCAAAATGACTTCAATTATGATTATTTTAAGTCTTGTGGAAGTAAAATATTTGCATCTTGAACAGTTAGATGTAAAAATAGCTTTTCTCCATGGGGATTTGGAGAAAGAGATTTATATGCAACAGCCACAGGGGTATGAGGTCAAAGGGAAGGAGAATTTGGTATGCAGGTTGAAGAAGAGCTTGTATGGCCTAAAGAAATCTCCAAGGCAGTTGCATTTGAAGTTTGACAGGTTTATGACAGAACAAGGTTATAGCAGATGTCATTCTGATCACTGTGTTTATTTTAAAAAGCTAGAAAATGGAAGCTTTATTATCTTACTATTGTATGTAGATGACATGCTTGTTGCAGGGTCTAATATGCAAGATATAAATGTGCCTAAGAAGAAATTATCCAATTCATTTGTGATGAAGGATTTGGGTGCTACAAAGAAAATCCTTTGCATGAGAATAACAAGAGATAGAAAAAATCACAAATTGACATTGTCTCAGGGTGAGTACACAGAGAAGGTGTTGGAGAGGTTTAGAATGCAGAATGCAAAACCAGTTAGTACACCTTTGGCAAACCATTTAAAATTAACTAAGGAAATGTGTCCCAAGACACAAGAGGAGATAGAATTCATGTCTAGGGTCCCTTATTCATCAGCAGTTGGCAGCTTGATGTATGCAATGGTTTGCACAAGACCATATATTGCACATGCAGTGGGAGTTATGAGTAGGTATATGAACAATCCAGGTAAAGAACATTGGGAGGCAGTAAAGTGGATTCTCAGGTATTTGAGAGGTACTACTACTCATGCATTATGTTTTGGAGGTTCAGACACTTTTCTACAGGGATATGTTGATTCAGATATGGCAGGTGATAAAGACAGCAGGAGGAGCATCACAGGGTATGTTTTTACTATAGGTGGAACAGTAGTAAGTTGGATTTCAAAACTGGAAAAGGTTGTTGCACTTTCAACAACAGAGGTAGAGTATGTTGCTGCTACAGAGGCTAGTAAAGAGATGATTTGGTTACATAGGTTTATGGAGGAATTGGGAAAGAAGCAAGAGAACAACAGGTTGTAATGTGATAGTCAGAGTGCCATTCACCTTGCAAAGAACTCAGCCTTCCATTCAAATACTAAGAATATATATTTGAGGTACCACTTCATACGATCCACCATAGAAGATGGAGATTTGAAGTTGGAAAAGATACACACTAGCCAGAATCCTGTAGACATGTTAACAAAGGGAGTAACCAGGGAGAAACTGAGTTCCTGCTTAGTTTCAGTTGGTCTTTAAGAATGAAGATGAAGATGAGAAATTTGCCAGGTCTAAGAAGGTTTAGAGTCCATCATATACAACAGCGGTGGAGTTGTTGAGATCAATCTCCAAGTGGGAGATTGTTGGTTGTGGAGCCTAATTATCTTCCAAATTCAGAGGTCCTTGCTTTCAGCTGTGTTTATACCCCATGAAGTATTTACACCCAAGAAGTATGTACACTCTTCCACGTGGGGGAGTGAAGAGGAGGGTACCCCCTCTGCAGGGTCTAGGGGGGCTATCCCCCCAGCTGGGGGGTCTAGGGACAAGCAGGCCCCCAGCGGGGGTTCGGGGGCAAATCCTTCTAAGAAAAAATTGCCTTGTAAATGTATATTGTAATTTCATTGTAAATCTAGACCATTCATTATAAGGTCACATATCTAACGGTAGAGACTATGTTAGGGTTTTTTTCCCTAGAAGGAAACCCTCTTTTATGAGGGAAATGTATTGCGGCTATGATTGATGGTGAATATTGTATTCTGAGAGAGGATATTGTGAGGCAAAGAAGAGGAAGTTACAACAGGTTTTGTTGTAGGTTGTATCCCTTCAATTGCTGGATAATAATAAAGGAAGGACCTGGCAATTTCTCTGGTGGACGTAGCCCACATTGGGTGAACCACGTAAATCTGTGTCTCTCTTGTATTGTGTATCTTCTGTGTTTTTTTTTCGCATTTCTTTTATTTTATTTCTCCACGGTCCTATTTGTTTAGCACAACTGACATACAACCAATAGTCACAAACCTCAAACAATTAGCTAGCTCATACACTTGCTAGGCTTATTGATGACGATAGGTTAGGTCACACATATTCAATATCATCCTCGTAGAAGTTAGATGGGTTTGACATGGGCATGAATAATTTAAGAGTGCATACCCATACTATCATTTCACTCTCAACAAAAAGATTATGGGATGATGCCTTTACCGTCCAACAAATATCCATTTAATTTAGAAGGAACAGTAGAGAGCTTAAACTTTTAATGAACATAAACCTTAACAAAATCAAGGTTTAATGGACCCCATCATTTTCATGCAATGTTATAAAATAACAACCTTTGGATCTACAACTTTTGCAATAGTTAGTGCCTAAAAAACAAAGGTGCATATCTAGATGCTAACAGGGCCTTTACTTTCATGGATTAAATGATGTAACCCAACATTTAAATCAGAATATAGGTCCCAACTATTATGGTCAAACCAGTCAAGTTAGCTTGTTATATTGAATCTAATAATGTAGATAAACATAATTATATCATAGGATACATGGCCCGAAGTAATGATAGATATGTTCTAAATAACACAATAATTCATAAGCACACCATAATAATGATAAAGGAAATGTAAGAGATACGAACTAAAGGATTTTACTTTGGGTGTAATAAAAACTAGTATTGGTGGAAAAAATGTTCCAAAAAAAATACTATTCATCTCAAGAATAATGACAATGATGAAGAGGAACCTCAATAGGGTTTGTGAGAATAGTTTGAGTGCTCATTAAATAATGAAGAAAAATTTGTTATAGTTGTATTGGTCAATGTAAGAATACAAAAAAATGGTTTGTCCCACAGTCTATGATTCATAGTTTGTTAAAAAAATTGATGCTTGCCTACCAAAAATGCAATTCTATCCTTTGTAGAGGATTGTGAAATTTTACTAGTACAAAGCCTATAGATGACACTTAATACTAGATAGAATTTGTAGTACATGAAGACCTAAAATTAATGAAAAACTTGCATATTGTGAGCTTCCTCTTTCTCCATTGGATAGGGATAAGAGTCTCAGGCCTCTCAAACCATGTCTAAATCTAGAGGAATTTGATGAACATATTCTTATTCTTTTTTTTCCATAGGCATTTAACTGACATACATCTTGGCATTGAAAGCAACATATTGAAATATCTTTGACAAATTTGAGATTTTCTAGTGCAACATATGCACTCTTCCTTTAAAGCATTGATTTTCCTCTTATGTTGTAATAGAGACTCCATGATAAAAATAGACCTTGCATTATGATTATCTTCTTGAACATGGATTCTACTAATAGATGAGAAGATAGAGGTCTAGTTCTTAGCAATTAGGTCCTCCTGTTTACGAAGAAATTGATAGATTTATATTATTTTACAATAGGGGTAGTGTCCATGTTGGATATGTCTCTCCATGATACCTACAAACTAGAGATATTACAACCAATTTGGGTGAATAAAAGCAAATTCTCCTTGAATAGACCCCCCTACATGGGACTTTAAGCTTATGTTTTTTGTACTTTCTCTATTAGTCCCTATATGGAACTTTTATCTCGTGTGTTATGAACTTTCTCTTTATTGGTCCAATTAGTCACTACATGGGATTTTTAGCTCCATGTACACTTTCTCTCTATTGGTTCATTCATATATCTACAAAATAGAAAAATATTTCTTAAGTTTACCTAGGACATTTGAAAATTCCATATTAATCTAGGTTTTGAGAATATTTAATATGTGGATTTATTGTTTTTCTTATTGGATTTGGGGAAATGTCTCTTGGGATTTCTAGGGTATTATGTCAAAAGATAAAAACAATAATTTTCCTTCAACTCTATAAGTTTTAATAGAGGCTACATATTCAACTCTATAAGTTTTAATGGAGGCTACCTATTCATATATGAAGGTGGAAAGAGGTGGAAATTAGATGAATATGAGGGAAATGGAGGCTACCTATTCATATATGAAGGTGGAAGGAGGTGGAAATTAGATGAATATGAGGGAATATATGTTTATTTTCCATTTTTCAAAAAACTTGTAGGTTACCAATTCATGTACGAAGGTATGCATGAGGTGGAAATGAGATGAATATGAGGGAATTTGTGTTCATTTTCCTTGTTCAATATGGTTTAGCATGTGTTTTTGTTGTTGTCGGGATTTTGTGGTCCATGCTTGTCATGGTGTAGCCTAGAATTTGGTGGGTGGTGTGTTCTTGTCATGGGTCTTTTAGATGTATTATCAACTATGATATATGGTTGTGGTTATCTTGGTTGTTGTGCTGCACTATGGAGTTTCCTATATCTAGTCTCTAATATGGTGATTGGTCGTGGTTTTCTTAGAGATCGTAGTGTACTGTAGAATTTAGTGGGCCATGAATTGTGCTCATTGTGGCATAGCCTAAAATTTTGTAGGTGATCTATGTTTCCCATGGGTTTCATGGTTATGGTTTTTTGGTGTGGTTGTCTTGGTGATCATGGTGCACTCTGGAATTTGGTTGTTGTTCCATGTTTTTCAATCCTCTCTTGGGTTTGGTCTCGATTATGGTTTTTTGTAGTGGTTGTCGATGTGTGGTAAAAAATTTCATGGAGGAGGGTTGTTTTTCCATACGATTGTGGGAGTTTCATTGCTACCTCTTGCATACACTGGTAGATTGGTTGGAATTGTTGGTATTTGGCACATAGAAAGGGATGTGTTTTCCTTGTGACAATGTTCTTCAAATTTGATTTGTCCATATGTGTTTTATTTTTGAGTTGGTCTTTAGCACATAGAAAACTATGTGTTTTCCTTGTTAACATGTTTTTTGGTTTGGATTTATCCTTGTGTGTTTTCTTTTTGTATGTGATATGGGTTTCATGTCGTTATGTCCCATGTTCAACCCTAGGTTTCTTTGATTCCTACAAAACTATTATTGTTTCCCTATAGTATTGGGGTTTAGGATGGCCTTGTGGGAGTTGACAATGCAACACATGGGGGTTTGAAAAAATTAGAGGCATTTTGTGTCATGTGGTTCCTCTTCCTTGAGTAGAGGATGCCTAGTTGGGTTATCCTGGTCTAGTATTTATATTTTTCTATACTATTTCTAGAAGTTATGGCATTGCTCAAGTTCAAGTGAGAATTTTTTTTTTTAGGTTCATTTTGCACAAATCCAACAAACAAAAACCTTAATACTATTTTTTTCTTAGATCCATATGATAAATTTATCATGTCCTTAGTGTTTTAACATTTTTAATATGTCCTTAATATGTCCAAAATCAAGAGGGATATCACATTAAATTAGGTGGTTGACCACTAATATTGGTAATTGCACCCTAGTCTAATTGTGCATCCAAAACTAAAGATATCATTTTTTTATTTAGAACTGTGAATATGATGATGGACTACTAACTAACAACACGTGCACATGCAACTAAAGGTACAACCAAACATGTACCTGTCAGATATTTCTTCGTCGAGTGAGGAAGCTTAGGACAAATAGAGGCCAGAAATGTGACTGCATCTAGTAGATATGATAAGCAAATAAGGACCAGAGGTGAAAAAGTCAGAATAAAATTTTGTAGACGCATGAAATTTTTTCTTGCCAAAGGAGGATTGTAAAAACCCTAGTTGAATATATGCTTAGGGATCATTAAGTAAAATTAATTAGGTAATTAATTGTCCTAACATGGTTTTAATTAAATAAAGATTGGCATAATAATATTAATTAAATATTTATTAATTAATTAATTGTTATAACTTTTGATTAAATAATTAATTAATGAATTAATTACCTATCTCATTCAATGACATGGGTAATAAATTTAAGAGGGTTAATAATTTTGATTTGTTTAATTAAATGATTTACATATGCGGGAAGGGATAAGACATTAAATATAAGTATAAGATATTAATAAGGGGATAAGACATTAAATATAGGGATAAGATAATAATGAAGGGATGAGATATTAATGAGCTGGAAGAGAGTCGGTGGAGGGGCATATGACGGGAGGAATCTTACGGGGAGGAGCATGATTATTTTTGGGGAGGAAGAATTATTGGAAGGGGGGAAGACCGTATGTCTGAGGTGCTTATTTTTCTGGTGTGGGGAGTTTGTTTTATGGGTTTTTGGTGAACCAGAAGTAGGGGGCACCGGTTTACTGGGGGTTTTGGGCATGCGGGCCAGGATATCCTTACGGTATCCTAGAGCTAGGAAGTCAGACAGGCCGCTCCTAGCTGGCAGGGAGGAAACACAGTTTTGGGCAATGTTTGACATAGTTTCAACTTCAGTATTGGACCAACCCAAGCAGTGGGATTTAACTTCAGAAATAGGTATTTTTAACTATGAATGGCTGAGTTATTTCATGTTGTAGATAGATTTTCATCCCTGCTGAATATTTTGTTTATATGCTGGTGATTGAATTATTTATGTAAATTGAAAGGAATTATATGTTAAATTGTATGTAATTTTGTATTTTATGGTCTCTACATATGGTACCAGAACCCTAGTTCAAAGTCTGGAACCAAGGGCCTACCTACCCACCTAGAATTTAAACCCTTCTGTTTAGTTATGGTGAAACAACCATAAACCCTTTAATTAGATAAATATGGTCCAAGCTCTGGTCCAAGCTCCAACCACACCTAACCTGCAAGCCAAGCACATAAATTTTAACAAAAATATAAAAATAAATGACATACATATTGAAAATGTAAAGGAAGCAGAGGCCTTATAATTGCCAGTAGAGCTTTTGGGTGCATTAGTATGATCTGCACCATTTTTTTTAATTTGTTTCATGAGTATGGATGAATTTGTGTAGGGTTACTTCAATCCTACAAAATCACATGTCAATACATGATAAAGGCACATAAATGCACCAAAAAAGAGGGGTGCTAGATCTGTATATTATGTAGCTAAAAGTAAATACTATCCATAGTTAAGGTGGACTAAACACCGATGTGTTAACCACTGTGTGTTTTCGTATATAAAGTCTGTGATGGGATTTTGGGCAATTGTCGAATCTTAACCATATTGCTGAATTTCAAGGAATTTTGATATCCTTGCAATTACCACCTCTAACAGATGATTACTGAAAATTAGCCAAGAATGACCGGTTGCAAGTGGATACTTTTGGAACTAGTCTAACATACTAGGTTCTAGTGGATCTTAAGGGACATGTCAAACAACTTCGTAAAAGAGATTAAATAGTCTAAAAATAAAATAGTCTAAAACTGATTGTTGTTATTTATACTCAAGTAATGCTAAGGCTGTTGTTTCAGTCACATCAACAATGTCAAATAAAAGAAAAACATACGAGCCACACAACTGATCACAATATAAGTGCTCAAGTGTCATGCATTAATTAGGAGTCTAAAATTTTCTCAACGCGTCACAAGCCAACACTCGGCACCAAGCTACATGAGAGAGAAACTCATAAGCGAGCCTTTCTTTGCAGTACACGGCCTACATAATGTGTCCCATACCAGAGACCAAATCACACACAATGCACATCCCTAAATAATGCATTCGATTATAGAAATAATTGGGCATAATCATCTGTAATGGAATCGAATAACTTAAGATGAGTTAGGGTTATGATAGGATCAAATGTATTAGCATGGTCCCAAAAGGCGTTCAGTCATTTAGGGTAATTCTTAATGGGATCTACTTTTACAGTGTAATTGTGACAATGCAAAAATCTTGCAAACACAAACATAGCTTAAGGACCATACAACCGCCTCATTTTGGTTTGTTTCATCAAACCATGGAACAATAAACCCTTCTACTATTTTATTTTCTCTCAGAAACACAGACCCTAAATCCAACTCTTCAAAATATGCAATGATGCTCCACACAAAGGAAATACAAGTGTTACCATTCAATTACAGGCCAGGAAATACAAGATAATGAAGAAAAGAGAAAACAAAGATGAATGTATGTGCAACTCACATTAATTTTCCGGTTAAAAAAAATATATACTAAGAAACTGATGTGGGCAGTAGCTCTACACACCTCGACTTCTCAACTCTTAGCACAAACCCACGAATTCGAATGGAAAATTATAGGGCCTGGCCCCATGAATCAAGTCACAGGAAGGAGGGTCAAGTTGAAGCAGAAACGGTGATGTTTGGTGCCTTGGAAAAAATCCTGGAGAGATCTGGTGTGGGTGACGAAACCTACCTAGCGTCCAGTGCCCAGCGCACCAAACCAAGCACCGAACCATAAGAGGAGCCCACAAATGGGCATCCTTTGCAAATCCCAACGCACAAAACAACATGCACCGAGCGCTATGCCACGATTAAGGAAGGATCCCAATAGTTTGGACACCACGTCAACACATAGGTCGGCACCAAGACCGAACACCAAGCCACCAAGAAGACAACCCACATTCAAGATGTCTAGAGTGAAATTTTATCACTGGCACCTATGTGACCATGCTCGTAACATTTCCAGGCAAAGTAACTGCACCAGAATACTACTTTCAGGCATAAACAAACTGATATGCCAACATAAACTTCGATTTCTAGGGTTATTAAGTATAATACGACGACCCTTCCTCCATAATAATTAAATGGTGCTGGAATCCTGTATGTTATCTTCATTATGACATATTAGAATACAGAGAATGCGGAAATGCAACACAATATTATACATCTTGGTTGGAGGGGTTTCATCACTTGAAATTGTTTAAAAATAAAAAATAAAAATTGACATGACCAGGACAAGGGAATCGTATGCTTTCCCTCTGTGGCAATAAATCATCATGCAGGGAGTTACTTGTTTGGTGTAGAGACTTCATAATCTTGCCACAAATAAAACATGTCTAGGGCTAGAAAAGTTTTATGTAAATCCTTGGAATCTTTAAGAATGGAAATTATATATATTATCTAGGGGTGCACTATGCATTTTTTACAGGCCCTATTTCATAGCCCAGAGACCAAGCCATGACAGAGGAGCACATGCCCCAAAAAAAAAAAAAAGAAAAAAAAAATTATTAACAAAAAAAAATAGCCCATAGGCCTAGCTCCGAAACCCTGAGATTGTTTAGCACGCAAAATCATACAAAACACAAGCCACCGCCCAAATCAAATTCTAAGCCACTGAGGAATGAGGAAATGTGCCACTATTCTATATGTGCCCTCCATTCCTAGAACATGATTTACCAGGGTCGACCTAGCAGGGAGATGTCTATGGCCGCTGGCCTCACCCTTCACCCTGAACGCTTAAAAAAAAATGAAATGAAAAGAGGAGAAGAGTGGGGTTTGAAGTGATAAAGAGGAAAATATAAGGGTTAGGATTTACGTCAGGAGGACACTGGAGGAAGAAAGGTGGGCACATGGAATCCATGCGTGCCCACACTTGTTTTCAAATTATTTTGATTTTCTTAAATTTTTATTTTTATTTTTATAAATTATGTGTGTGTTTGTTTACATTTTATTTTATTTTAGGGTAAAGATAATTTAGGTTCATTTAGTTCAAATTAATTTAAGGTTAATTTAGGTTAATTTAATTAAATTAATTTAAAGTTAATTAAGTTAATTTAAAGTTAATTATCTTTACACTAAAATAAAAATTTTAAATTTAATTAAATTAATTGTGTATTTAGTGTAAAGTTTTTTTTTGTAAGTAAGAGAGGGGAGAATCCTTCTATTCAATCCATGGAAAAGAGTACAAAGTAATACATTGACTTGCGAATGGGAAAAGACCCCCCAGAAAGAGAACAGGGGATCATTTGTAACTAGCCTATGCTAAAGAAGATCCAGATGAAACAATACAATAGAAGGAGAAGGACCGGATCATTGTGTTTGCCAATGAGGATCCTTTCTACCTTTTTTTTTCCGAACATCAATCCAACTGGAGGAGCTGGTAGGCTCAACGGCCTTTACCACCAATGCCAAATGGTCTGAGGAAGTGTCAAAATCTTGAGCTGCTGAATTCCGTGGTGCTTCTTTGTCGCTGTCTGAGTTGTCTGATTCATGAGGTCGCTTCTGGGTCCCTGGGAGCGATGCTGAGATCATGATTGTGTCATTTGTTTCCCCCTTATCGTGAGGTGGGTGCAAGGATTTAGTTGCGGGAGTTGGAGTCATGGCTTCTGAAACTGCAGTATTCTGTGCCGAGGCTACAGGCTAGTGTTTTGGGTTGACAGATGGCTGCTGATCGAAAGTTGGGGTCTGCGAAGGCATTGAGGAAGGCGAAGGAGTTGGAGCATATTTGGGAGGTTGCTTGTTGTCAAAGGAGGGGATCGGGCAGCTTTTGTGAGATTTCATTCCTTGCCAACCATTGGCTCTTTTCCGTGCTCCAGAAGTTGTGGGAGGGGTGGGGGAAAGAGGACAAGTTGCTTGGAGGTGCCCTGTTTGCTGACAGGAGCGGCATCTGAAGGTGGTGTTCTCATAATCGACCATCTGTATGAAAGGATCACCATCACCCCAATCTATAAGAATCCTATCCGGAAGCCCTTGAATGAGGTCAATTTCCACACAGATGAGGGCGAAAGTGATGAATCCTTTCGTTATTCTGTCTGTGTCTATCTTGATAAATCTACCCAATGCATTGCCCAGGGTGGGTTAAAAAGATGCAGAATAGAAATGCAGGGGTAGATTGGGTAGTCTTACCCATACCGGTGTAGTCATGGCTGTCATGGTCAGTGGATTGAACTCCGGGAACCATCGCTGCATGGAGAGACCAGATCTTCCCCAAAACCAAGGACCCTGCTCTAGTATGCGCTGACATTCGGCTTCGGTGGAGAAGTTGACGATGAAGAATCCCTTGGAGCAGAAGAATAGCTCATGACCCTCCGACCAAGTCTTGTTAACCCATTCCTTTAGCGCAGGGGCTGAGGGCCAAAGTCCGTTGAAGTGACAAATGAGGGCTTTGTCCTGGTAGAGAAAGGCATATCCATAGACTTGGGGGTCTTCGACTTCTGCTATTGGAGGTTCTACACACTGCTCCACAATGAAGGCGCCTCCAAAGGGCTCCTGTTCTTTTGAAGCTTCTGCCTGGAGCTTCAAAGGAGCGGAAGTCCCTGATTTCACAGCCTGCTTGTAAGAGCTTGGATAAGTCACTGAAGGCGCTCCTCCACGCAACCGAGAAGTGAGAGAAATGGTTACGTTTTTTAGGTCACCGTAATCTCGTAGCAGCGAGCCATCTCCAAGCTGCCGACCTTCGAAGATTAGTTGTTGGAAGCTAGGTGGAATCCCTGTGGCTTGGTGGATTTGGGTTTTGAGCTCAGAGACAGAGTGTGAGTCTTGAACCTGCATACAAAGAGAAGATTCGGCAATGGTTTTGATGAAAAGGGGAAATCTTGCCATGATCTCGGAGCTAGTCTTGTTGCTATGGAGGTTAAGGCAGCGGCGGTGGCGGCTCGAGTTTAGTTCTTGCTGGTTCACCTCGGCCCTGCACAGGACCGTCGCTTATTTCTCTCCGTTAGGGTTCCGTATCATTTGCATGACCCTCACGCATTCGCTCAGCGATCTCTTGGGTTCTGGGCTGATTAGAATCTTGCTCAACCAGCCGTGTAACCTGAGGGTGACTTCGCCGTCGGGGCTCTGGAGCATCTGGTCCATTCCCTGGGGGCCGCGGGAGGTGCAGAGGAGTCGCGCGTCGGCTTTGGCGGCCGAGAGGTTGGCCTTCTGAGCGATTGGGCCTTGGGTTTTCTGCTCCTGCTCCCTTATTCTGAAAAATGGCCTCCCGAGCTCATCAAATGCCAACACCATTCCCTCGTGAGCGTGGTTGTAGTTGACGGATGCATAACCGTGGGGGTTCCTGCTGATCTGATCTCTGCCAACGATATCTGAAGGGACGAGGGCCAACTGACTGAAGAAATCGTAGGGCTGCCCTTGGGTGGCGATGGGATCCAGATCTCCCACGTACATAGAGGCGTTTAGAAGAAACGCCGCCGCCTGTTGCTGCTGATCGGGGTTCAGCTTTAGCGCCATGGCTTCGATCCTGTCCAAGCTAGGGTTTCCGACTTGTTGGTTCTCGTATTTAGTGTAAAGTTAAACTACATAAAAAAGTTAATTAAAATGTTAGAAGGTCCATGGGTTTTGAACCCAAGACCACCCACCAAACGAAGTGCCTTGAGAAGAGCACTAACACCAACGTGCCCTCATGAGTCGTTACAAATAAATTCATATACTTAAATAAATTAATGGTAATAGAGTGTATCCCGAAGTACAAACTCCAATTATCCAAGCGTCAAGCTCACGATACCTTACACACAAATCATCGAGCCAATTGCAGAGCCCTTTCATTCCATTCCACCAGTCAAAGCCAAGTGCTAAGATCCAATGCTTGAAATCCACTCTACAATCCTTAAAGACTTGCACCTGCAGCCACCGAGGACATTTCCCAGGGGAGGGGGCTCAAGGCCACCTCCATATGGTAAGAGAGTTGTGCCAAGGACAGTAGCCGCAGGGATTTCAATGGCAGTGAGTGCAACATCTTTTTCATCACCAATGATGCAGATAGGTCCATGGCCATCTCAGGGAACAACTAGTAGGGGCAGGGGTTATAGGGGAAGGAATTCATTTCAGAGACATTCACATAACAGTGCACAGGTTCAATCTTGTGTTACCTGTTGGGGGTGCGGAGGACCCCATTACCATCGTGACTGCCCAGAGTTACGATCAGGGTTCGTGCATAGGGAAGGAAAGGAATCGATGGGGAGGGCAAGTAGCAGCCACCAGATTTATGCAGCGGTTAATAATTGCCAGGCCGAACATCAATCCACGGTGGTGGAGTCATCAGGTATGCTAAATCATATCAATGTTAAGATTTTATTTGATTCTAGTGAAATAGATAGTTTCATTTCACCATCTGCATTAGAAAAGAGTGGGTTGGCAGCCTACAAGCACGATGAATTTAAACAAGTTGAGATGGCTTCGGGGGAAAAACAAGCGGTAGGACCTAGTGTTGATAATTGGATAGTAGACCTGGGAGTGTGTACTACTAGGTTGAAGGTATACATCACTGCTCTTGGGGCATATGACCTAATCGTTGGAATGGATTGGTTAGCAGCTCACTGAGATTTGGTAGATTGTTTCACAAAGAGGGTGCTTTGCATAGACGATGAGGGAAGGCCAGTAGAGATCGAGGTTGTACAAAGAAAAGTGTCATTATGATTTATCTCAACTATGAAGGTTAAGTGATGCTTGAGACAAGGGTGTCTACTTTATGTAGTGGAAACAATGAACGAAAGGAAGGGACCCTCATTGGATCAGTACCTACTATTAGAATTTAAGGATGTTTTCCTAAACGAGTTACCAGGGTTACCTCCTGAGAGGGAGCTTGATTTTACTATTGAGCTAAAACCTGGTGTAGAACCAATTTCCAAAACTCCGTATCGGATGACAGCGCTGGAACTTTGTGAATTACAAATGTAGTTGAAAGAGTTAATAGACTTAGGGATAATAAGGCCCAGTGTCTCACCTTGGGGCACAGCCATAATTTTTGTAAAGAAGAAGGATGGATCCTTACGACTGTGTATAGACTACAAGGACTTAAATCGTGCTACAGTGAAAATAGGTACCCAATGTTGTGAATAGATGACCTCTTCGATTAGATGAAGGGAGCAACGGTATTCTCAATGATCAATTTGCGATCAGGGTATCATCAGTTAAGGATTAAGGAAGGTGATATCCCAAAATCTACCTTTCAAACTCGGTTTGGACATTACAAGTTTGTTGTAGTACCTTCGGATTGACCAATGCACCAGCCATATTCATGAGCCTCATGAACAACATATTCTGAAAGTACTTAGATAGATTTGTACAAGTCTTTCTAGATGACATCCTCATCTATTCCAAGAACGAAAGAGAACATGAGGAACACTTGCGAGTAGTGTTGTCCTGCCTTAGAGAGAACAAATTGTATGGGAAGTTGTCAAAGTGTTCCTTCTTCTAGAAAGAAATTCATTATTTAGGTCATATCATTTCTGGCAAAGGAATCTCTGTGGACCCAGAAAAGGTAAAGGCCATTATGGAGTGGCCAGTGCCGAAAAATACCCATGAGGTGAGAAGCTTCATGGGGCTAGCAGGTTATTACCGGAGATTTGTGGAAGGATTCTCAAAAATAGCAAAACCCATCACCACTTTGCAACGCAAGGGGGTCAGGTATGAATGGACAGAAGAATGTTATAGTGCATTCATTGAGCTTAAGAGGTTACTAACTAGTGCACCAATTCTACAAGTGTCAGATATGGAAAAGAACTTCACGGTCTACATGGATGCCTTGAAGCAAGGGTTGGGGGCCGTGCTAATGCAGGATGGAGGAGTGATAGCTTATGCATCAAGGAAGTTGAAGAAACACAAAGAGCTATACGTGACTCATGATTTAGAGTTGGCAGTTGTAATGCTAGCTCTGAAGATTTGGAGGCACTATCTTGTTGGACGAAACTTTGAGCTTAAAATGGACCATCAAAGTTTAAAACATCTCTTCAATCAAAGAGATATGAATGCCAGGCAAAGGCGATGGAGTGAGTTTATGAGTGAGTACGATTTTGGTATTTCATACATCAAGGGAAAGGAAAATGTGGTCGCATATGCCTTGAGCAAGAGACCATGTGTCTTCTCCTTGATACCCTTAAAAGTCAATCTGAGGGAACATGTGTTGACGCAACTCCAAGGAGATAGTTGGTATTTAAAGGTTACTTCAAACCTCCAGAGTGGGAAGTGATTAGATCAAAAGTATGAAGGATATAGTCCGGAAGTAGACGGACTATTAAGATATCAAGGAAAGATGTACATCCCTAAAAATGGGGATATTCAAAGCATCATACTAAAGGAAGCCATAGAGCACTTTATTGTGCGCATCTGGGTGTGAAGAAGATGTATGTAGACATGAGGAAGCTCTTCTTCTGGGTAGGCATGAAGCGTGATGTATTCCATTTCATCTCCAAGTGCCGAGAGTGTCAACAATTGAAATCTGACCACCATCACCTGGCAGGCCTTCTACAACCACATGATGTTCTATGTCCAAGTGGGAAGTCATCTCTATGGATTTTGTTGTGGGGTTGTCGCTCACATATCATAGACACAATGCCATTCTTGTGATACTGGATAAGTTAACCAAGAGTGCTCATTTTATTCTGGTTAGAGACACTTACGATGTCATCGATGTGGCACATGTGTTTGTTGGAAGATTGGTTGTTGTCATTGATGTCAACCCTAGTCATGGGTTTTGGACCAGAAGATTGATGAAGTTATTTAGACATG
>ML782920.1:867467-879991 GCA_009831015.1 Picea engelmannii
AAGAAGATGATTACAATGAGGCTCTGGAGGCCTTTTTACAATAATCGGGAATGCCAAAATTCCTAGATATCCAAAAACCTAACCCTAGGAGATGAATCGCCAAAAGTCATGTGGGCACCGTTTGGGTAAGTTGGTGTATCAACTTCCCGGGGTCGTAACTTTTGCATACGATCTCCGTTTTAGGCGTGTGATAGCTTGTTGGAAAGGTATCGTCGAGGAGATTCATTTTGGGGGCTCAATCATGCCTTCGGCTATCATTGAGTACCTCGATCTTGAAAAAAATTCATTTAGGCCCTCAAAATGGCCCCGGAAGTTAAAACCTGCTAAAAATAGTAAATTGCCAAAATGGCCAGAAAACTGTTTTGAGCCATTTGGAAAAGGTGGGTGGCCCCCTATATCCACCTGGATCAGCAGGAGGGGATAAGACATTAAATATAAGGATAAGATATTAATAAGGGGATAAGACATTAAATATAGGGATAAGATAATAATGAAGGGATAAGATATTAATGAGCGGGAAGAGAGTCGGTGGAGGGGCATATGACGGAAGGAGTCTTATGGGGAGGAGCATGATTATTTTTGGGGAGGAAGAATTATTGGAAGGGGGGAAGATCGTATGTATGAGGTGCTTATTTTTTTGGTGTGGGGAGTTTATTTTATGGGTTTTTGGTGAACCAGAAGTAGGGGGCACCAGTTTGCTGGGGGTTTTGGGCACGAGGGCCAGGATATCCTTACAGTATCCTAAAGCTAGGAAGCCGGATAGGCTGCTCCTAGCTGGCAGGGAGGAAACACGGTTTTGGGCAGTGTTTGACACAGTTTCAACTTCAGCATTGGACCAACCCAAGCAATGGGATTTAGCATCAAAAAAGGGTATTTTTAATTATGAATGGCTAAGTTATTTCATGTTGTAGATAGATTTTAATCCCTGCTGAATATTTTGTTTATATGCTGGTGATTGAATTATTTATGTAAATTGAAAGGAATTATATGTTAAATTGTATGTAATTTTGTATTTTACGGTCTTTACAAGGATCATGCTCTTATGATGATGAGAGCATAGGAGACATAGATGTTCCACTCAGGTATAAACATTTGGTGAAGCAATAGGTACCTAAGGAACTACCTCCTATAGATGTTGACTTCGTTCTCAACAATAGGACATATCGCATTGCACCATCCTCCTTGCATGGCTTGGGGCTATTTTCCATGGATGGAATAATTGTAAAATACAATACAGTAACTGAATTGATGGACTATGTCGAACCATGTTACAATTATAAAGATTGGATGCGGCTGGTTCAGTACATACGAAGTATGTAGAGATATGCACTCGCCACAAATTATATACAACTAATAAACAAGGATAAAAATAAGGGAGCGACTATCTATATTGATGGAAGGACTAAAGCTTCCGACAATATTGTAGGGTTTATAAACAGTACACGACCTGGGACAGCAAACAAACAATTGAATTGCATATTTGAGGGACGTGAAGAGAATCAGGTAGTCCTGTGCGTAATAAAAAAGATAGCTCATAGGGAAGAGTTATTATTCGATTACCATTTAAATCGAATAGAAACATTGATTAATAGTGTACAGATTCTTATGCAACACCTCTTTAAGAAACCTCTACTTATTGCATTATATTTTTTTATTATCTTTAACATTGTTGTAAATATTATCTTTAACATTGTTTTTTTGTTATCATTAACAATTTTTTAAATGTTTGGGGGTTATAATTATATTTTAATGTGGCAGGATGATCGTGTAAAAGGGCCAGCCACAAAACATGAAAATGATTATCAATTTCCACTTTCATTTTATGTTGTTTTTATTATTTGCTTATATAATTTTATTGAAATAACATTGTTTTTTCTGAAATTATATGTAGTCAGAAGGCCATGTGGATCATGATTCCATCAATGAGGAGGGGTTTTATTCTTGCACTGATATCATGCTCTTATTAAAAAAAAAGATCATTAAAGCTAAAAAGGAACTTGTTAGCTTGTTAGATCGTCCAGAACAAACCCCAGGAGTCAAAGAAAGGATCAAGCTCCTTATGTCACAACTTAACACATATAAGGTAATAACCATAATTTTTTTTTTTAATGCAATCATATGTTCAATTATGTTACTTTGTTCTTTAACTTTTACATTATCTCACGGAAAAAAAATTTCTTTTTTATAAAGGAATATTTGGAGCCTATTCAGCCCGGGGTTGGTAGTAGTGGTGCTAAAAAGACACTACAGAGTCCTAATGTGGGTAGTTATATAGATACTAGAGCACTATTTACTTCTCCATCTTCGACACCTCATTTAGATAGGAGCCATGACACGCACCGACAGGCATCCACACCTCGATCAGAGTCTAGAGATTGTGGCAGAGATGAGGATCATAGTGATGTGGTTGAGATGGTTGCATCTCTTGGAGCTAGACGTGTGACAAGCACAGGGACCCTTCCGTGCACATTTTTGGTCGACGATAATGGACTTCCATTAAAACAATCAAGACTCATAGTTAGTTTTAATTCATATTTTAATCATATACTGTTGTCCTCATACATAAATCATCTAGATTATTAATTTTAATTAATGATCATATCTTTTTGTCTGTAGGAAACGACCTTTTTTATAGGCACGTAGAGAGAAAGGCCTTGTCTATTTTGGGGGAAGCCTTGTGCATGAGGTGGAATTGCCAAAATTCCAACCTCAGAAAGGAACTTACGGGTTATCTTGAAGGCCTCTTTGGTGTAGACACATTCAATACAAAAGCGGTCACATCTACAATGGGTGAATATTTAAAATATACTCGAGATGTTTATAGACGAAGCTTGGCAAAAAATCCTAGGTATGAGCGTCCTCCCTCAATTCCAGAGAGGGAGTGGAAGGAGATCATTGATGATGCAAAAGAGAATATTTTGAAAAAATCAGGAGAACAAATAACTGGTACACCAAGGTAAATTACAAATTTTTTAATTCAATACTAGCTTTATTTTTCTTTGGATCTAAATAAAAGTGTGGTTATATATAACATACTTGAATATTTTGATGATAGGTTGCTTGACACTTCGAAGGCAACCAAAGAAAGGGTTGCCAAACATGGCCAACACAGGCTAGGCCAAGGTAGCTACTTGAGCTTATAGTCACGAATCGTAAGTACTCGAACATCTTAAGAATATTATTTGTATCACCTTACAACTTTAAGGTAATTGCAGTGAAAAACATTAAAAAACCATACCCTTATGCAATGCAGGGTGACGACTTCGGAACAAAAACCACAGAGGAAGAACTCCAACTTTGTTACAAGTACGGTTATAAATCTCTGGTTGATCATAGGAAAAGCATGGGGTAGACTCCAAGATCCAATTTGCAAGATAAGGTAAATAAAAATCAGTCCACATTAACCTTTCGTTACTTATAAAATACGTAAATGTTTGATATCATCCATAATTTAATGTCTTACTTCATTTTATTCAGGGGAGCAACAATATCAATGAAACCATTAGTACTGAACAACATAGCGTTGATAGTGAAATTCCGCTAGAAGATCACGATGCTCCCCATCAGCCCCATCCCAGTGAGGTGCAGCCCCAAGATGTTCCTGTGACTGAGGCCCACGATGGTAAAATGTCTATATATTAATCATATACTTAATAATTTTATACTTATAATTTTTTATGTTTCAATGGAAGAGAATGTCGTAGATGATCATTCTCGACCTGAAGATCAGGTGAACAGAACAGAATCCATTCCAATGGTGCTGACTAGAGGACTTGGTAAATAATTACATTACAGAGTTTTTTTTTTAATATTAATGAACTACTTCATTGATATTTAAAAATTGGCCATATAAATTTAATATTTTTTATTTTTTTAGGTGATGGCCCCTCAGAGCTGCATCCACACTGTGGGTATGAGACCAGACGTACTTGACATGAAATGACTGAAACAACATCATCTACTGATGAGCACCCAGTAAACAAAGACATGGATGTGGATGATTTTCTTAAGAACTGGAAAAGAAAAAAATAAGACTAAAATAAATTCATGATGTCATGTAATAATTTTATAAGACAGTTAGATGTACATTATATAGATGATAATATACACAAGGCTATTTCTATGGTTTGTATATATCTGTGAATGTAATTTTGTTATACACTTAATGACAAAGACCATTACAATTCTTTTCATTGTGTCATGGACATGGTGTTGCTACTCAACATTGCCTCAAAGCCTACTTATTCATTCCTCTATGATATGTACAATGATGTTGAACCTTCCAGAAATCATTGTGAACAGAAAAATAAGCCAAGGACAGGAACCCAAGGATTTCAATGTTAAGGTCTTGTGATTCCACAAGGTGGGATACAAAGAGGAATTGTTTCCATGCATAAACATGCTAAATACCTTGATTGAGAATGTGGATGTAACAAGTCGAACATTGAAATCATAGAGCGATGACATAATCGAGAAATATGGGTGGTCATAGATGTTTAGCTATTATTCAGTCATTTAACCTTTTAATGTCTTTGAAAAATGCACGTTTGAAGGGTGGTCACCTCCACAACAAAGTTAATTTCTAAAAGTCTTTTTTTAGATGTTTGAAGAATATTCCATGTCCCATAAGACTATTTATACTAATTTATGGATTAAGGACCTTATTTTCATCCCTTAATCATGGTCAGGTCCCGAAGACCCATCCCAGCTACACAAAAAATCCTAATGGAAACCCTTTCTCATTCATATGAAAAATATCCCCTTTAAAGGGATGATGTTGTAGTTAAAGGTCTTGATCATACTTTATGGATTAAGGACCCTATTTTCATCACCTAATCATGGTCAAGGCCCCAACATAAATCCATATTACACAAAAAATCCTAATGGAAACTTCATCCAACCTGTATGCAAAAGATCCCCTTTAAATGTCTCATGTTGTAGTTCATAGCTTTAATCATGGACTATTAACCCAATAATATTTGTTCAAGGCCTAATTCCTTGGATTTATCCCCCAACCATGGTTAAATCCTTCATAGCCATCTTTGATACACAAAATATTATAACAATACCCATATCTCACTCAAAGGTTCATGATTCCCTATAGACAACATGTTATGTTGCATATCTTCATGATTCATAGTATTCTTTGGATTATGTTGCGTATATTCATTTACTTTCTTCCCTTCCCTTCTTCCAAGCAAAAACCCTTTGCAACACACTACAAATCAAGTGCCAACTCTCTTGTCTGTTGAACCTCAGAGCATCAGTTCTGATACCATGTAAAAATTTTAGCTCAGATATATACTAAGTCATAAACATATTTCAACCTCCTATAAAGCTTCAACAATAAATCAGAAATACTATATGACAGAGATATGAAACTAAAATAGCAACAGAAATAATAACGAGCAACAAAGAAATCACTCCATATAACACTAGTAATTTCTAGGCAATGCCCCTGGAAAAAACCCAACTTGGGAAAACCTGTTCAAGGAGAGTTTTCTTATTGAACTAAGAGAAATTTCATATTAGAGTTTACAACAACAAGAAATCAACAACAAAAATTCTTGAAAAATGTGCCAACAAACCTCCTCTATTTGTGTGTTAAAAACCACACAAAGCAATCCCCATTTTATGCAATGTATAGTCCTTTTAACAACAAATAAAATCTTGATATCTATGCACATTATAAATATTATTCTGCACTAATTTCGTACATCCAAACACTTAGAAAATTGTTCCATCCTCTTGCCTCAATTTTTGTGCCTCTATGCTATTGTATGACCTCTAAACAGTGATGTATGAACTCCCTTTTCATTACTGTCAACTCAACATTTAATGTTGTAATTTCTAGAAAAATGTGCCCTCTTCTCCTCTTGAAAATCATGCCCTCCTTTAGTTGTACGAACCCTATCCTTCCTTGGAAATCGTGCCCCTCCTCTAGCTGTACGAACCTCCCTCTTTCCCTTGGAGAATACACCATCCTCTTGTTGTTTTTCTCACTTCTCCATGATCTCAATCTCTTTCTTGAGAAAAGTGACTCTTCACCTTCTTGCTCAAGCTCTCCTCAAAGTGTGTGCCCTCTCTCCCTCAAGTGCTGCCTTTATGCAATTTCCAATGTGTAACTCCTTTAACACTTGGTCTCCCAATGAGATTGATGGTCAAGATCTAATCTTTCCTTCATGAGATCAAAGGTCACGACTTAATCATTCGTTGAGGTCACTTAAGTCACTAAAGTGATCAACAACCTCATAAAGTCACTTTTACACATTAAAAAATAAAATCTCAACTTAACTTTATAAAATTTCTTTATAAAGTCACTAGGGAGAAATGTACTTGGTCACTTCCGCATGCTGGGCACCACCTATGCAGAAGTACCTCAAAGATACCAAATCTAACATAAAGTGCATATAACGAAGCATTCTATGTTTTATTACCTAAATTGTTGTCAAGTGACTATATAATAGAAGAGAATAAGTGGAGGGATATTTCATGGCACTTGTTTGTTTATGTGCTCATACCTGTGTATACTTATATACTTACCTATATGAATAAACATTGCACAACCTTTAGGAAGACTAATCTTTATTTATTGGGGATAAACTTAGTCTTGGCCTTGAAATATTTTGAAGGCAAAAGTGAAATGATATTTCAGTAGTGCTTCATTGGCGGTGTTGAAAATCATGACATTGTCTTACCAAGGTCAAACCCAAATTGCCTAGCCTTGCCCAAAATGTAATAACAATCATATTTCACTATTCTTGTAAGGATACTAGGAGGATGTCATCATCTACGAGTAATATGGTAGATATCATGTCTCCATAAAAACCTCTACAAAAAAAAGTCATGGATATCATGTGAAAACCATATTTAGGTATGATAAATATGCCATATAGTATCATACTCTTGATAAAGAATCCTAATTATTGAAGTTGTTCTAGTAAATTCAAGAAACATTGTCAGGAGCTTTTGAAAGTTCACAAAACTAAACGGGGTTAGTGTGACATTCTTTGCATGGCACAATTGTATGGCCAATGTGAGGATGTGTTTAAGAGAAAGGTAATCTAGATTCTTTCCGATCCCTTGGGTTTGAAGCTACTCACTATAGGTTAGTGGAAAAAACTTGTAGAGACTATAAAATCTCATGAAACTTGTTCGAACCCATGGAAAATTGCTAGAACTTGCATAGAGCTCATGATTTTGACCCCTAATAGGTAAACACGGGCCCCACATGCAAAGCATGTCGAGAAATGGCTTAGACTGGGTTTTGGAGGGAGTAAAAGACCTTGAACTCCTCTAATGAAACCCTAAATGCATATAACTCATTTTCTCATTTATTCTTGAGTGATTGTGTTTCAATCTATAGTGTGACTATGAACAAGGAAACTTGTTTTAGTGGGGTTTGATATAATACCTTCAATCTCATGCTTTGATATCTCCTAAAATACATTCACACTCTCATGCTTCAAGATCAAATGAAGGGAAAAAAATAAATGATACTCGAGATTGGAGACATTGTCTATTTTGAGTTTATGATTATGTCATGATTTATGTAGTACAATAGTTGAATTATTGAACTTGTTATTATTTGATGGATTCCAAGCTATTTGAAATTTGGATTTATGGTTCAGTTTTTTAACACATTTCAAGTGCCAAATTTTATATTATCATATTTGATGAGATGAATTGATGGATAAACTGTTGTTTTATAGATTTATGGATGAAAATGTCATATTATTTTTTTTGCATAAAATTTCTTGTATTTTGAGAGTTTTTTTTAATTAAATTTGATTTTAATTTTCAATTTAGAGTTTTGTCAAGTCTTGTTGAGCCGTCAAGTTTTGCCCAGTCCCAAGCTGGCCGGGTTTTTGTTGAGTCTGAGTCTCACAACCTTGGTTTGAAGCAGTGTTGTGAGACATGCCGAAGGTCTGTGAGTTTGTTGGGTCAACGCTGAAATGAATAACCAGTGAAAACTTGTTGTGAAACTTTCCTATAAATGAAACTTGCCAAAACTTGTTGAACCTAACTCGAACTTGTTAGACTTGTTGAAACCTGACAAAAATCGCCCATTAAGCAAAGGTGGATCCCACATGGAATTGACTTGGAGAAAAGGCCAAAATGTGTTTTTTGGAGGGATAAATATGAGCAAGAACACATCAAAGGAAACCCTAAAGGCATATAACCCAAAAACAAGATGCATTTCACTCATTTAGTCATTTTGTCTTCATTGATTTGAGTTTTCAGTTGGATTTTGAACACTGAATTTTTTTTTAGCAGGTTGTGTTATTCTTGTTTGGGGTTCAGTTGGAGTCTTGAGAAAACTTGTATTTGATGCATGTGTAGGCAATGAAATTTCCTTTTTCTTTGTATAATCGAATAGATAAAAGTAATTTGATTGTTAGTATGCATCGTATGAAAATATAGTGTGCATGAAAACTAACAATTTGTTTGGCTGAGGAAAGTTGGCTTGTAGGAAGAAAGAGTCTTGGATATGGAAGTGTTGTAAGCCATAAGGAAGACCAAAATTGCCTGTCGAGCCGAACGGATATGGGAAGGAAAGTCCCATGAATGGTGGATTTGGTTTCGTGCGGAACAGATCTAAAAATAAATATAGAACTAGAAAATCTGTGGGTGATAGATTTGCAATAAAATTCTAAAATTTAGAATTTATGATGATGTCTCATGAGTTTTTGTATACCTGTGATACAAGTGAGAAGAAAAGATATGTCTAGAAAGGAAAGATGAAGGTTGTCAAGATGAAAATCATGAAAGAGGTCACTATTGAGACATGAGAACCCCGCGGTAAGTCATTATCGCCTGGAATATGTTGTGTTGAGGTAACACGACCCGGAGGGATGCCTCGACAAACAAATTCTGAGGGATGCATCGACTGTAAGGCTCAATAAAGTCTTTGGGATTCTTCCTGTATGAGAAAACCTTGGCAAGGAAAGATGGATCACCTGAGGAAATGTATAAAAGAGAAGGGGATGCCTAAGCATGGGCCTGGACGGTGAGTGACTGGAAGGAAGTGGAGGCTATGATAGTTCTTGTAAACTATTGATTGGGATCATGCACACAATGGGTATGTTTGGGAAAAATAGTGAGGCTAGATAGCAAGAAAAACACATGGATGTAAACCCATGAACTGCACAGATAAGTATTGTGTTAGATTATGAATTTTTCCTCTTGAATTTTGAACAATAGTAAGATGTTTTCACAAAAAGTTGTGATTAATATGATTCTTTTAAAAGAATTTATTGAAGACAGGTGATGAAGGCCAAGAGTCTGGAAAATACCTGACCATGAAAAAGGATCGATATTTCTGAAGCAGCTGGATGAGGAATTCATAATAGGTGTTATTGAGAAATAAAACTGAAGATGATGTTCCTTTTTAAGGGGGAGTGGATTGTAACACCCCTACTTCCCCCATATTGTAATTAATCATAAAATAGGATTTCCATGCTAAGGCATGTGGATGCTGTAAATGTATTATTGTTAAATTTCCCATAACTGACTATTGGGGGGTGATGCATTGAAGTACGAGCCATGATATCTATAGAGGAAAGAATCGGTTAATGAAGAAAAGTACTGGTGGTTGAATAATCAACCACCCCCATGAATGAAACATGGGTTGTCATCCTGAAGTACCACAAAGACCTACAGACCTAAGCTTCCTTCTGACAGAAGGAACAGGATAGGTCAGAAACCTTCCTAAGGAATGAAGGAAAGATACACACACATAAACGGTAAGGAAAATGGACAGAAATAAAAGATACACCAGACGAGAGCGCAACTTCAAGAGGATATGCATGAACCAAAAGGAAGTGAAGAGAACACGACCTGAAGGACCCAAATGTGACTTTGATGCTGAGGAAGCATCTGATAAACCTCGTAGAGATACTATGATAGAGAGGTCTATGAGAGATGACATAGTTCCCTAGTGATATCATGGCTTGGCACGGGGGTGGCCAAAGTGCTAAGGATGAATGCCTTTGAGCCTATGGTTGGGTGGAAAGGCACACACCCACAACCAGTTAGTTGGTTGCAACCTGTAATAGATAAGTATTCTCATATCTTATGTAATTGAATTGTAACTAGAAATTAAAGTTGGATATCCTATGAATGTTTCAAGGATGTGCATATTTTCTTAATGGTTATACTATATCCCTTTAATTATTCCCGATTGTGTATTTACGCAAGTAAGGAATTATCTGGCTTGTATACATAAATGCTTTAGCCCTGTGGTGGCTCAAGTTAAAATAAATGAACTGTGAGTTCGTCGACCCTAGGCATAGTTTCACATGTGCATGTCGACACTCCTAGTCATTCTGAGTCTCCTGGAGGAAGGAGTCTGTTAAGCTCAGGAGAGGTAGTGCACATATGCACAGGCTCTTTGCGAGGTGGGAAATGACCAAGAACCTATTAAGTTCTAGAGTTGATGACATAGATGGTAAGGAAAGGGGACAGAAAGAAAAGATACACCAGACGAGAGCGCAAGTTCAGGAGGATATGCGTGAACCAAAAGGAAGTGAAGAGAACATGACATGAAGGACCCAAATGTGAGCTTGATGCTGAGGAAGCATATGATAAACCTTGCAGAGATACTGTGATAGAGAGAAGGTCTCTAAGAGGCAACATAGTTCACTAGTGATATCATGGCTTGGCACAGAGGTGGCCAGAGTGATAAGGATGAATGCCTTTGAGCCTATGGTTGGGTGGAAAGGCACACACCCACAGCCAGTTAGTTGGTTGCAACTTGTAATAGATAAGTATTCTCATATCCTTTGTAATAGAATTGTAATTGGAAATTAAAGTTGGATATCCTATGAATGTTTCAAGGATGTGCATATTTTCTTAATGGTTATACTATATCCCTTTAATTCTTCCTAATTGTGTATTTAAGAAAGTATGGAATTATCTGGCTTGTATACATAAATTGTTGAGCCCTGTGGTGGCTCAAGTTAAAATAAATGAACTATGAGTTCATCGACCCTTGGCATAGTTTCACATGTGCATGTCGACACTCCCAGTCATTCTGAGTCTCCTAGAGGAAGGAGTCTATTAAGAGGAGATGTGTGAACCAAAATGAAGTGAAGAGAACATGACCTGAAGGACCCAAATGCAATCTTGATGTTGAGGAAGCATCTGATAAACCTCGCAAGGATACTGTGACAGAGAGAAGGTCTCTGAGAGATGACATAGTTCCCTAGTGATATCATGGCTTGGCATGGGGGTTCCCAGACTACTAAGGATGAATGCCTCTGAGCCTATGGTTGGGTGTAAAGGCACACACCCACAACCATTTAGTTGTCTACAACCTGTAATAGATAAGTATTCTCATACCCTATGTAATTGAATTGTAACTAGAAATTAAAGTTGGATATCCTATGAATATTTCAAGGAAGTGCATATTTTCTTAATGGTTATACTATATCCCTTTAATTCTTCCTGATTGTTGGATCATGTTGTCATTGATGCCAATGGTTTGATTGATTGATGTCAAAGGATTGATTGATTGATGTCAAAGTATTGATTGATTGATGATTTATGTAATATAATATGTGTTTTCCTTGATGAGAATGCATATATGAAGATGGATCAATGAGTTGTCATTGATACATGATGAAGATGGATCGTTGTGGTTTCATTGGTGTATGATGCATTGTTGGAAAAATGTATATATGACTCATTATTGTCTTATCATGATTTATAAGGTGCACAAATGGATGAACTCCAAAGTGGTCCCCTTATGGTGAAATCCCTCATGGGAAGATGCTTTGCGGATTGAGTTATCCTAGAATAATGGTTGGAGGACCCATGCTCTCATTATTGTCTTTTCATGATTGATAAGGTGCACAATTGGATGAACTCCAAAGTGGTCCCCTTATGGTGAAAGCCCTCACGAGAAGACTCTTTGCGGATTGATTTGTCCTAGAAGAATGGTTGGAGGACCCATGCTTGTATGTGGAATAATGAGATGAAGATCAAGGAAATTGTTGGTGAAACTATCCTAGATGGATGGTTCTTGTCATGCCATTTCTGGTGGTATGTGGAATGTCACATAACTCCTCATGGTTTGAGAGTTATGGCCTTACGAAGATGAAGGACCCGCACATGAAGGCTTGAAGCCCCCAAGGTCAAAGAAGTCAAAGTGACCTAAAATAAGACATCATTATTTAAATGATAGAGTAAAATGATAAAATCAAGATGGATTATTTAAATAATAAAGAGAAGTGACAAAATCAAGAAATGATAAAGTAAGCTGACAAAATCAAGAAGGAATATTTAAATGATAAAGTATTGGAGAACCTTCTATTTAGGGAAAGTGGTTAACCCTAAAAATAAGGAAAATAGGTTAAGTGACCTAGAAATGGGTTAAGTGACCTAAAAGAAGAAATAGTTATTTAAATGATAAAGTAAGGTGACAAAGTCAAGGTGGATTATTTAAATAATCAAGAGAAGTGACAAAATCAAGAAATGATAAAGTAAGGTAACAAAATCAAGAAGGAATATTTAAATGATAA
>ML782920.1:917749-936148 GCA_009831015.1 Picea engelmannii
GAACCCCAGGCCCACCAAGGCATCCAAACCTAAAATATTATGCATTAGGCTTAAGTCTAGGTACCATGTTTCTAAGAAAGTTCTTGCATTGGAAATATTTGAAATGACAAATCTGCTCAATTCCTATGGATCTGATATAAAATATTTATTTAAAACTGTGAATACAATGATGGACTACTAACTAACAACATGTGCACATGCAACTGAAGGTACAACCAAATAGGTACCTGTCAGATATTTCTTCGTCGAGTGAGGAAATCTTAGGACAAATGGAGGCCAGAAATGCGACTGCATCTAGTAGATATGATAAGAAAACAAGGACCAGAGGTGAAAAAGCCAGAATAAAATTTTGTAGACGCATGAAATTTTTTCTTACCATAGGAGGATCATGCTCTTATGATGATGAGAGCATAGGAGACATAGATGTTCCACTCAGGTATAAGCATCTGGTGAAGCAATGGGTAACTAAGGAACTACCTCCTATAAATGTTGACTTCGTTGTAAACAATAGGACATATCGCATTGCACCATCCTCCCTGCATGGCTTGGGTCTATTTTCCATGGATGGAATAATTGTAAAATACAATAAAGTGACTGAATTGATGGACTATGTCGGGCCTTGTTACAATTATAATGATTGGATGCGGCTGGTCCGGTACATGCAAAGTATGCGGAGATATGCACTCGCTGCAAATTATATACAACTAATAAAAAGGATAAAAATAAGGGAGCGACTATCTATATTGATGGAAGGCCTAAAGCTTCTGGCAATATCGCAGTATTTATAAACAACACATGACTCGGGACAACAAACAAACAACCAAATTTCATATTTGAGGGACGTGAAGAGAATCGAGTAGTCCTGTGTGCAATAAAAAAGATAGCTCCTGGGGAAGATTTATTAGTGGATTACCATTTGAATCGAATAGACACATTGACTAATAGTGTGCAGTTTCTTATGTAACACCTCTTTAAGAAACCTCTACTTATTGCATTATATCTTTTTATTGTCTTTAACATTGTTGTAAATATTATCGTTAACATTGTTTTTTTGTTATCATTAACAATTTTTTAAATATTTGGGTTTTCTAATTATATTATAATGTGGCAGGATGTTTGTGGAAAAGGGATAGCCATAGAACATGTAAATGATTATCAATTTCCACTTTCATTTTATGTTGTTTTTATTATTTGCTTATATAGTTTTATTGAAATAACATTGTTTTTGCTGAAATTATATGTAGTCAGCAGGCCATGTGGGTCATGATTCCGCCGATGAGGAGGGATTTTATTCTTGTGCTGATTCGATGCTCTCATTTAAAAAGAGATCATTAAAGCTAACACAGAACTATTTATCTTGTTACATCATCCAGAACAAACTCCGGACGTCAAAGAAAGGATCAAGCTCCTTATGTCACAACTTAACACATATAAGGTAATAGCCATAATTTATTTATTTTTTTGTTTAATGCACTCATATGTTCAATTATGATACTTTGTTCTTTAAATTTTACATTATCTCACAAAAAAAAAAAACTTTTTTATAAAGGAATATTTGGAGCCTGTTTAGCCTGGGGTTGGTAGTAGTGGCACTATAGAGACGCTACAGAGTTCTGATGTGGGTGGTCATACAGTTGCTAAAGAACTATTTAGTTCTCCATCTTCCACACCTCATGCAGATAGGAGCCATGACACGCACCGACAGGCATCCACACCTCAATCAGAGTGTAGAGAGGGTGTCAGAGATGAGGATCATAGTGATGTGGTTGAGATGGATGCATTTCCTAGAGCTAGACGTGTGACAAGCACGAGGACCCTTCCATGCACATTTGTGGTTGACAATAATGGAATTCCATTAAAACAATCAAGACTCCTAGGTAGTTTTAAATCATATTTTAATTGTTTAATGTTGTCCTCATACAAAAATCGTCTAGATTATTAATTTTAAAATAATGATCATATATTTTTGTGTGTAGGAAACGACCTTTTTTATAGGCACATAGAGAGCAAGGCCTTGTCTATTTTTGGGGAAACCTTACGCATGAGGTGGAATTTCCAGAATTCCAACCTCAAAAAGGAACTTATGGATTATCTTGAAGGCCTCTTTGATGTAGACACATTCAATACAAAAGAGGTCACATATGCAGCGAGTGAATATTTAAAATATACCCAGGATGTTTATAGATGAAGCTTGGAAAAAAATCCTAGGTATGAGTGTCCTCCCTCAATTCTAGAGAGAGTGGAAGGCAATCATTGATGATGCAAAAGAAAATATTTTCAGAAAATCAGGAGAACAAATAACTGGTACACCAAGGTAAATTACATTTTTTTGAATTCAATACTAGCTTTATTTTTCTTTAGATCTAAATAAAAGTGTTTTTATATATAACATACTTGAAAATTTTGATCATAGGTTGCCTGACACTTCGAAGGCAACCAAAGAAAGGATTTCCAAACATGGCCAACACAAGATAGGCCAGGGCTGCTACTTGAGGTTACAGTCACGAATCGTAAGTACCCAAACATCTTAAGAATATTATTTGTATCACCTTACAACTTTAAGGTAATTGCAGCCAAAAACATTAAAAAACCATACCCTTTTGCAATGCAGGGTGACGACTTTGGAACTGGAACCACGGAGGAACACCTCCAACTTGGTTACAAGTATGGTTATAAAGCCATGGTTGATCATAGGAAAAGCATTGGGCAGACCCCAAGATCCAATTTGTTGGATAAGGTAAATAAAAATCATTCCACCTTAACCTTTTGTTACTTATAAAATATGTAAATGTTTGATATCATCCATAATTTAATGTCTTACTTGTTTTAATTAGGGGAGCAACACTATCAACCCTACCATTATTACTTAACAATAGAGCGTTGATAGTGAAACGCAGCTAAAAGATCATGGTGCTCCCCAGCAGCCCCATCCTAGTGAGGTGCAGCCCCGAGATGTTACTGTGAATGTAGAGGCCCACGATGGTAAAATGTCTATATATTAATCATATACTTAATAATTTTGTACTTATAAATTTTGACTTATAATTTTTTATGTTTCAATGACAAAGAATGTCATAGATGATCATCATCAACCTGAAGAATAGGTGAACAAGCCAAAAACCATTCCAACGGTACCGACTAGAGGACCAGGTAAATAATTGCATTGCAGAGTTTTTTTTCAATAATAATGAACTACTTCAACCCTATTTAAAAATTGGCCATATAAATTCAATATTTTTTATTTTTTTAGGTGATGGCCCCTCACAGCAGCATCCACGCTGTGGATACGAGACCAAACGTACTCAACGTGAAAGGACTGAAACAACATCATCTGTTGAAGAACACCCAGTAAATGAAGACATGGACATTGATGATTTGCTTAAGCACTGGAAAGCAAAAAAGAAGACTAAAAGAAATTCATGATGTCATGTAATAATTTTATAAGATAGTTAGATGTACAGTATATAGCTGATAATATACACAAGGCTATTTCTATGGCTTGTATATATCTGTGAATGTAATTTTGTTATACACTTAATGACAATTTCATCTTCTCTTAATGATGCAACTTCCAAAATCTTGTGACATGATATATGCAACTTTGAAAGTATTGTGACATGTTTCATTGTGTCTCACATGACAAAGAGCATTACCATTATTTTCATTGTGTCATGGACATGGTGTTTTACGTTTAAGAAGAGATCTTAGTGACTACCATTCCACATTAGAGCCCCAAAATAAATTTTAGAACCTATCTCTGATCTAGAGGTGAAGATGGCAATATCATACAAGACATTTTCATTCTATGCATCCAGTTAGCATAGTTTATGGATATGTCAACCTTTGATAACAAAGTTCTTAAACTTTATGTAATGAAGTGTTGGCAGCCAATTCACATTTTTCCACTGACTAATAAGCTGCCTACACCAATGTTTTGCAAAGATTATTTTTTTGTCGCAATTTTCAAATAAATGATACTTTTATTTTTGCAACATTTGCACATTTACCTTCGTTCTGTTTTCATGACTGTAAGCATGAAAACTTGGTCTTTTGAAGTCGCATTAAAATCATTATTTGAATTTTCGTTATTTTCCTTGTCAATATGCCCATTGCGCTTACCTTTTAATTATCATTATACAGTTGGCAAGACCTTTTGATCTGTACTCATGCTTCGATTGATTGTGTAACCTTGTCTCATTGAGTTTGTGATGCATTAGCTCTTGGATTTACATGTTCTTTGATCTGATCTACTTGACCATTGGTTTCATGAAAATATGTAGGTGTTATGATTAAACCCTTGATATATTCCATTTGATATGACACCTAGTTCCAAAATGCATTGGCACATTGATTAAACCCTCGATATGGATTGATACATCGCATGTCTCATAGTCATAACATTGGTATTGGTTTCAATTTGCAAGTTTGGGTTTAAAACTATGGCATAATGTTTCATTGCACGCGTTGTTTTATACACTTACCATTGATTTCATTGGTCAAACAAGTGACATAATTGTTGAACTATGCTATAATTGGTTGAACAACTATAAGCATTGGCGGTTGTACCTTCAACAATGACTATTCTGCATGGCAGAAATAGCTCCACCACCTTCGCACGCTGCCATTAATGCTTATCCTTATCCCTGTTCCCCTCTGTTAGCTCGGGTAACCCTTCGTGCACTCTGCTCCTATGTGTGCTATGATCCAAAACCTAGAATTACCATGTGCTCGGCTCCATGGCACCAGTGGTGCGAATCGAGCTGAATGGTAGCCAAGCCTTGCTACTATCCGACAATGCCCGAAAATACTTGGAGGATAACGATTGGCTCACCTTCGTGCAGAGGTTTGAGGGTTTTAATCTAGTTGTGGCACAACAGTCCGCCCTGACTTTTGATGGATGTAGAGCCAAGGTGGGCGACATTCAGTTGGAAATCAATGAGGAGTTTATTAGTTCTGCTACAGGGTTATCTGCCACAGGCCAGCGTTGGTTCAAAAATTTGAAAGTGGAAGAGGTGCCTTGGTCACTTCTGTTCGTCTCGTGAAAGGTCACATCTTGTGATAGAGGTAATCCCATATCCATGCTTAAAACATGATGGCATGACCTTCTGATAGTAGTTAAACAATTCGTGACCTGTGAGGGTCGATATGGACTCGTTTTTCTCTACCACCTACGTTTGTTAATGAATTTTATGGGATACCCGTTGAATATGCCCTTTTACTTACAACATAGCCTATATAAAATGTTGAAAAGGTTTAAAAGGGAAAAGGATGACAGTAGCCTATTCCACCATGGACTAATTAGACTTATCATTGTTCATTACTTAAGTCTCCACAGTGATAGTTGGCGAGCTTTTATCGCTCGAAATGGTTTTGATGATACAAACCCTGTCCAAATTGACAAGCCTGTGGTGAATGAAACCAAGGTCGAGCCACCCGTGCCCTTCCATGTCCTACTGCCTCCTCCTAAACCCTCGTTCAACCCTGATATTGACTTACTAGACGTTATAACTGACAAGGCCGAGGCTATAAAAAATCCTGTAAGCAAAAATCCCAAGGCAGACCCTATTGTTGATGCCAAGGGTAAAAAGAACGCTCGGCTTATTTCGAGAATGGCTAGGAATAAGCCTAAACCTAGTGTTGAGAAGAAGCCCATTGTCCTTAGTGAGGATTCAGACTCTGACATAGAACGTTTCCTAGCCAGTGAGTACCCTTACTCACAGGGTCTATGCTCCGAGCCACCTTATGATTTCGTGTCGAATCTTCCCCCTTGCTTAAAGAATAATCCTAGCTACCCTAGGATCAAACTACCTAATGAAACCCTCGGCAATGTAATCAAACCCTCACATGCACTTTCAAAGCCCACACAATCATCCTGTGACCAATGTGATTTGTGGTTGGAACGATACTATATAGACGTTCCTCTACTTCAATCGAAAATCCAATCGCTGGAAATTCAAGTTGCAGTGTTGACCAGTCAAAGAGACAAACTTCAAGCAACTGATAGGAAGTAGAAAACAATTGGTTCCATCGTTTTCAAGAATGTTGAATCGGCTACAGTTGTTGTCAACTTTAAAATGTCATGATCAAGCCATCTGCCTGTCATACAGGTATGAATTTTGATATCGTTTTAGTTTTGTGAATGACCAGGATTAATATAATGATTCGAATTTGGTTTTCGAATAACTCTATTTATATTTCGAAATGGCTCTGTCATAATGTGTTCATCCTGTATCTTTTTTGCTTTGCTAAAAATAAATGAAATTTCGATTTGGATACATGATTTGATCATTCCCAGTTTAGTCACTGATAGATTTTTATCAGATTTGATTGGCTTTCGATTGGATTTGATTTGTTCATTTGTCTGATTGAGTTAACGAAATTGATGATTTGTTTTCAATTGGATTTGTTTTGTATCTACTCTGAACAAGAAGTTTTCATGCTAGATTTAGAATATGATCATGTTTTGATTTGATTTCGTTATAGTTTGTATGTCGTGATTGTCAAACGATTTCGTGATTTTGGTTGTTACAATTTTTTAATATGCTGTGTCATACAATTAATCAAATCGGGAATACAACTCTGATCGTTTCCAATTTGGAAAAAACGACCCTGTTTTTATGGAAACAATACTCTCATTTAAAGCCTATGCAAGCGATATTCATGCCCGAATCATGGAAGGTTTTTGATTAGCAATGACCATGTTAAGCTCCAGTTGTTCGATTCGCTTGATTGGATTGCTGTGTATCTTCAGTTAGTTCGATCATTTCATGAGTTGGATTCGTATCATTAATGCTGCTCTGTTTGATTTTAATTTGCAAAACGAATTGAATGACTTTGTTATCTCTATCAAATCTGGTTATGATTCGTTTGAAAGAAATGATGTTGATCAAGGTTAATCGATTTTGTTTACCCCAATTTGCAATAAAAAATGAACGGATAATTCTTAGGAACTTTGTTACCAACTAATTGATCCTGTTATGATTTCATTTGAGTTGATTTACGCGCCAGTTTGAGTTAATCCGCTTGTGGCATGAATCGTTTGTTATGTCAATACGGTTATAATGATTTGAAAATGATCTTGTTTGGATTCGATTGTGTCTCCTGTTTATGAGGCAACATTACAATTTCCTATGATTTGTTTTAATTATATCGATTTCAATTTGATATGAAACGATTTCATTGTTGTTCGATATGATTTTGTTCACCCGACTTTGTGGCAACAAATGAAACAGAGTACACCTATCTCTGTAATCATTTGATTGATCTTGGTCTTGTTTGATTTCAAAATGGTATAACAATTTCAATTTCAATGATTCATTTTCAAATAGCTATTGGATGTTAATTGAATTTAATTCTTTAAAAGATTTTGAATTGATTTTAATGCTGATTCTGTGTCTTATTTAGACCAGCTACAGAATCGCAAGATTTTGTAGCTAGTCTATAGAATTAGATTTTTTATCATTTTATTAATAAAATACCCTTCTAACTTGTCCATTTTGAACACCTTTCAGGTACATCCGAATTGCATTGGATATGCTGGACAGTCTAGGAGATATTTGTGTGTTTTAGTTTTATTTTAGGTTCCTAGTTTAGTCAGACTTGGGATATCTTCCCAGATTTTATGTAAACAGTTTTGATAACTTCCACAAGGATGTTTTACCCTGTGGAAGGTCTTTAAATACTTATTATTTTTGTAATAAGGATCATCCTCACTTGTGGGAGAACCAGGCTATGGATTTATAATACAAACTGAGACAAGAGTTGATGTTATTGCTACCGCTTTCGCTTTCATAATATCAATCTTTTGTTTCAAGTTTATGCATGTCGCTTTGCAGTTGATTATTTTTGTTAATTTGTTTAGTATAATTTAAGTAGTTTAGTAAGATATATGTTTAGATAGATGTGTAGTTAGAATTAGTGTATTAGTTGTTTAGTTTAGTTTGTTTTTGTTTTATTTCTTGTTCATAAAATTATAAAATCAACAAAAAATATCTTTCTCTATCTTAGGGCAGAATGCAAATGAGTTTTTCAGGTTTTATTCAAATCTGTAAATTGTAGATATTGTACATTTTGTGGATAAGTTATATTTCCATTAGTAGTTAAATAGTTAATTAGTTAGAGTTAGTATAGTATTAGTTAGTAGATTGTATATATAGAATAGTTAATTTTTGTTTTAGTTTGTTTAATAGTTAGTTTTAGTTAGGTTAGTTTATTAGTTTGTTTAGTATTTAGTTTTAGTTAGATTAGTTAGTTTAGTATAGTTTTTCTTTTTTTGTTTTCTTAGGACCTTAGATCGGCTAATGGAGCCGCTAAAACCATCAGGGTGGTTCATCCCAAACAGCTTGGGTTATTAGACAACCCTGAACCGGTTCCACTCTTCTAGTTGACGGATGGTCGATTTCTCTCGTCAACAAATGGCGCTAGAAGTAGGGCCTGAATTTAATTAATGGCACGAGGCGGTCACAAGACTCCTCCACCACCTAATCACTCACCTATAGTGACTAGAAGCCATTCAAACGATAATATTACCCTTCAAACAACAATTACTTCAACCGACGATCCACAAATCACAGTTGAGCCAACAATCCCTAATCCTACAGGTGGTGACATACAAGAGATTGTCTGCCAATATCTTATAAAAACACATAGTGCCTTAGCCCGTTTGAGGCAACCTAACCATCCGTGGGGCAAACCTTTGGATTTCTCTGATATCAGAGAACAATTAGGAGGCACTAATCCTACTGTGAATCCTTTAGATCCAATCTTAAATCCTACTACAGGAGGATCTGGGATACCCCCTTCACCACCTCCATCATCTCCTTCCTCTTCTGGAGGAGATTCCTCTGACGAAGGAAATTCCCCTTCTCATCCTTCCACACCCACTACCCCAATGGAAAATCATAACAACCCTGATAGACCGTGGCTTGACCAGGATGCCGTAGCTATACCTGGAGCTCAGCATCCTTTACCTAAACACCCAGAGAAATGGCTTCCCAAGTTTGACCCTGACTCAAAACAGATCGCTGAAGACCACATTAAAAAATTTATGTTAGCCATAAGACTCCGCAATGTCGAACATGAAGACATTGTCTGTAGGTTGTTCCTGTATAATTTCGAGGGTAATGCATCCACATGGTACTTTGCCCAACAACCCATACCATCGTGTCTTGGGAAAAGTTTGAGTCATGCTTTTTGGAAAAGTTCAGAGACGGTAAACCTCCGGAAGTCCTAGCCATGGATCTTTCAAGCTTAAGAATGAACCCAAAAGAAAAATTTAAAGACTTTAATCAAAGATTCTTAACACTTAAAAACTGAATCCCTACCGATTCCATGCCTGCTGAGAGTCTTATAATAGCTTACTACACTAAAGATTTGCATCAAAGTATAGCTATTTGGGTTAAACGATCTAAGAAAGCCACATTGTTAGAAGCCTCGAGGAGGCCAGCCAGATTGAAAAAGACATACTTAGTCTTAAAGATTCTACTAGCAACGAAACTGAGACTAGTTCTTCTTCCAAAAAGAAGATCGAAATCCTCCCCAAACCCACTCAAAGTAAAACACAACCTGAAAGCTCTGATTTGGAAAACTTAACTAAAGTTGTTCTAAAGCTATCAAATCAAGTTATAGACTTAAAAAGGACGACCGAAGAAGCTTCCTCGAGTAAAGGGCCCTACAAACCCCCATTCCGAAAGCCTTTTTATACCAACCGACCTAATCCAACCATCAAAGGCTTGAATCTAGAAAGTCTACAATGCACCCTTCAAACAATTCTAGAAGCCCAAGATAACTTGATGCCTCCTGAGATTCCTGAGGAGGTAGTTGAACAAGAGACAGTTTAGGAAGAAGAGTCTTCTCCAAACATTATTGGACACTTCTCGGATATCATCTTTCAAGCTAACTTCGAGAAAGTACACCCCTATAATACCAGGAGTAAGACATCAAACAAACCTTCTTCCGAAAACACTACAACTTCGCCTCCAAAGCAATCTAAATCAGATGAGACTAAACAGAGTAATGTGAACCCCAACTTAGATTATGATATAGTTGAAGATATTAAAAATTTAAGGGCTAACATTTCTATTTATGAGTTATTGAAGTTTCCATTTCTGCTACAAAAAATGTTATAGAATATCTTGGAGAATGGAAAAAATGGTAATTCTAATGGTAACAAGGTTGTGCAGAACAAATTTCCCCAGAAGACTTCCACTAAAAACAATCCTGATCCTTAAGATAAAGGAAGCCTTCCTGTAAGTAATGTAAATAATGTAAATAATGTAAATAATGTAGATAAAGTAGCTTTAGAAACTACGAGTAAAAAGCCACAAGCTACCACTCTTAGTACTCGCAAAAATGTACCTCTGTTTTTGTTAACTTTCGAAATATTTAATAGAAACGTGCACAATTCTATGGTAGACTCATAAGCGTCATCCAATGTGATGCCTTGGTCTATTTTCCAAAATATTAACGCTGAAGTTGAAACCTCGACTTTAAAAATCATACAACTTGATCAGACAAATGTTAAAGTTATAGGCGAACTCAAGAATGTGCTTATTAGATTATCATCTAACCCCAAGGTTCATCAAGTTATTGATATAATTGTTGTGGATATTCCAGAAGTGTATGGTTTGTTTTTAAGCAGGGACTAGTCGAAGTAGCTACACGATTATTTCACGACAGATTGGTCCCATCTATGGCTTCCAGAGAATGGCAAGCCTAATAAAATCAAAGTAAATCGTGAGTGCTACCTTAAGTTCACGGTCACATATTTGAACGATCCCAATGAACCATTTAAACCTTCTGTCGATTTACCTAAAGTACAAGGGATGGACACCTTCTTCAGCAATTTCATGGCTAAGGCTTCACCTACCACCAATCCAGAACAACAGTCCAAGATTGTAGCATATATGCAGCCAGCAGCTTCCACGCAAGGGTCTCATATGCTTGATGGAAATCAAATTTGGTCTCTGTATTTCGACGGGTCAAAGTCCAAAGAAGGAGCTAGAGTAGGATGCGTCATTATCGATCCAGCAGGTAACAAAACATTGATAGCATGTAGGTTGGAATTTGAATGTACTAACAATACTGCAGAATATGAGGCTTTACTGCAAGGTCTCAGAAAATATTCGGATATGAACATTCAAAATTTAACCGTCTTTGGCAACTCTGAAATAGTGGTTAGACAGGTAAGAGACTCTATCCACTATCTTTCTCCGCATCTCAAAAGCTACCAGTCTGAGGTATGGAATTTAATGAATAAATTTTCTGCTTTCAATATAAATTATATTCCTAGATTGAATAACTCTGAAGCAGATTTATTAGCTAATGTAGCTTCTAAACTTCTCCCTGCAGAAGGCTTGTCCCCAGATGCATTCTCTGTTGAGCTGCTATTTCGGCCATCCGTCCTCGACAACATCACGAACTGGAGAGTATTTGACGATGATCAGCAGATTATTAACTTTCTACACATGGAAGAAACTTTTCAAGGCGCGGTGATAGATGAATGCACACACGATGACAATTTGCACGATTTCACGGTAATACCAGATCTGAGAACTCCTGAATCGTCATAGGATATGGTAAACTCGATCCCTAAATCTGCAGTTAGATTAGAGAATTTTTATGATCTTCAAGGTAAATTTAAAAAGACGGTCAACTGTAAAACCAATAGTTCCTCATTATCATATGAAAAAGTGAACTTAGGAACTAATGAAAATCCTCAGTGCATTAATCTAGGGCTGGGATGTTCTCAACAAGAAAAAGATGCATTTATTAAATTGTTCAAAGAATTTAAAGATGTCTTTGCATGGACGTATGATGACCTTAAAAATTTTGACCCCAACATCATACAGCATGTCATCCCGATGAAGCCCCAAACCTTACCCTTTCAACAAAAACTGAGGAAAATGCATCCTAAACTCGAACCGACCGTTCAAAAAGAATTGAATAAGCTCCTAAATGCTAAGATAATTTTTCCTATTAGGCACACTCAATGGGTTTCTAACCTTGTCCCAGTCCGGAAGAAAAGTGGGGAAATTCGACTCTGCGTCGATTTCTGAAACCTTAATAGGGGGTCTGATAAAGACAACTATCCTGTCCCTCCCATGGAACAGATCCTTCAACAGGTATCTAGTTCCGAGAGGCTATCTTTACTGGATGGTTTATCGGGGTACAACCAAGTCCTAATGTCTCCACCAGACCAACTTAAAAATACCTTCTGTACTCCGTGGGGCACTTATGCTTATCGTAAAATGCCCTTTGAATTGATTAATGCTGGTGCTACTTTTCAGAGAGCAATGGACATTGCTTTCTGAGGCCTAATCAATCAATCTGTTGTAGTTTACTTAGATGATGTGACTGTATTTTCTAAAAATAAAAACGATCATCTAGCTCACTTACGAGCCATCCTACTACGATGTCGTAAATACGGCATCTCCTTGAATCCTAAAAAATCCATATTTGCAGTAGAACAGGGTAAACTCTTGGGATTTATTGTTTCTAGTGAAGGGATGATTATTGACCCCGAAAGGACTCAAGTCATCACAAAACTTCCCCCTCCTACATCCAAAAAATCTATGCAGTCTTTCTTAGGCCAGATTAACTTCGTGAGAAGATTTGTCCCCAGCTTCTCCGAAATGGTCAGACCCTTGCAGAACTTGATTAAGAAAGACACCCAATATCACTGGGGACCCCTAGAAAACCAAGATTTTAATGCAATAAAGAAGGCCATAATAGACACTCCATCTCTCATGAGCCCAGATTTTTCTCAAGACTTTACACTCTACACTTTTGCTTCTGACCATTCCTATGCCGTTGTCCTAACCCAAAAGAATGCCGAGAAAAATGAAGTACCCATTGCCTTTATGAGTTCTTCTTTCAAAGGCACTGAACTTATTTACCTAGTGGTAGATCGGCAAGCCTACATTGTTTTCAACACAGTTAATCACTTCTGGTCCTATCTTTTGAAGTCAAGGACAAAAGTCATTGTCCACTACCCAGCCATCAGGAACTTGTTAGTGCAGAAGGAACTAGGAGAAAAGAGAGCTAACTGGGTCACCTCCTTGAAGGAGTACGATTTAGAAATCACCCCATCTTAGATAGTGAGAGGCCAAGGGTTATGTAAGTTAGTTGATGATTCAGCAACAGGACAGCAAGAAGAAAGCGATACGTCAAACCTAGGACAACACGATCAAGGTCTAATCTGTTGCACACAAAACCCTGTCAGTCCTTGGTATGATGATATAAGATTCTGTCTTGAACATGGGTCATCCCCCCATCACCTGGATCCCGCTAAAAGAAGAGAATTGAGATTAAAGTCTACCTCCTTTCATCTGGTTAATGGTATCCTGTTTCATCAAAGTTTTGACGGCGTACTGATGCGTTGTCTTGAAAAATTCGAAGCAGAAAAAGTCTTGTTCGAGTTGCATGTAGGAGAAGCTGGTGGTCATTTTGGTGGTGACAACACTTCCCATAAGGTTTTGAGATCCGGCTATTACTGGCCCATGCTTTTTAGAGACACCCATGCCTTGTGTCGTAAATGTATGATTTGTTAGAAAGCATCAAGGTGGTTACAAAAACCAGTCTTTCCTTTGCAGCCCGTTTCAGTAGATTCTCCTTTTCAGTAGTGGGGCCTTGATATCATAGGTCCAATCAACCCCCCATCCTCACAATAGCACAAGTTTATTGTGACAGCCACAGATTACTTTACCCGATGGTCTGAAGCTGCTGCGTTAAGAACTGTCAACACCAGTCAGGTTATTGCCTTTCTAAATTCGAATATTATCACTCGTTTCGATATCCCTGACTGTTTAGTATTCGATAATGCTTCTTACTTTTCTTCTCTTGATATGAGCGAGTTTTCTTTGGAAAAAGGAATTAAGTTGAAGTATTCTACTAGCTATTACCCCCAGGGCAACGGATTGGCAGAATCGACAAACAAGAACATGATTAAAATCATCAAGAGAACTGTGGTTGAAAATCACAAGAATTGGCACAATGCAATGTTAAACACGTTATGGGCTGATAGGGTAACACCAAAATCTGCTATAGGTAACTCCCCCTTTTTTCTCATTTATGGCAGAGAAGCAATTCTGCCACCTCACGTTCTTCTTCCTTCACTTCAATTGTCGCACAAAGTCCAAGAAGAAGATTGTCCCCCTTTAGAAAACTGAATTAACGATTTGATGAAGCTAGAAGAGGTAAGATCCCAAGCTAAGCATAAGTTAGATAAACATCAACTATTGGTTAAAAGCTGGTTCGATTCTAACTCTGCTTCTGATAGGAATTTTGAAGTAGGTGACCTAGTCCTAAAATGGGACAAACCACATGAGGGAAAGGGAGAACACACTAAATTTCAAAACTTATGGCTTGGACCGTTTTTAATTGCTGAAAAGTTGGGTCCCAGTTCTTTTCGATTGCATAATCTTGAAGGGCATCTTAACACCTATCCGGTGAATGGCCAAGCCCTGAAAAGATACTTTGCTTGATAACAACCCTTGTATATTATGTACATATTTTGCTTCTGTTTGCTTTTTCGTTTGCTTTCTGTTTTTTGATTTTTCTTTTAATTTATCAGTTTGTGTTTTTGGAAAATACACATACCTGTGTACCGAGCTCTTCAGACAAAGACAATAGAAAATTCCTTCGCTGGAATAACTTCTGAGAAATTTGTACAAACATCAATAGTATATTACTGAAGTTTATATCTGTGTTGGAAAAGTTTGTTTTTTGAAAGGAGTTGACTGATTTCGATCTCTAAGAAAAGCTTGTCATGGTCATCTATTATCTTTTTACGATGTCCCTATTCCTTAAGGGAATGATTCAGAAGATGTCTCTCTGCCTTAGGAAGTTGTTTTTGTAAATAAAACATCTCTGGATTTAAATAAAGGACAGTTCTAAAAAATTCAGATGAGGTCTGAAAAAATATGCTAAAATATCATGATTTTCAGTGTCACCCCGCTCAACTATATATCTTTGAAAAAACAAAACAAAATAAATTATTAAGAAGAGCTGTGGGAAATGCTTGCAAACCCGTCGGGATACTGAACAGGTCTGATGGCAGCGGGTAATTGCATGCATGACACCAAGGCAACTTCGTCGGGGTACTGAATAGGCCCACTGGCAGCGAAGCAATGTCGGGTATATGAAAATTTGTAAATAAGAAACCTCTTTAATGTCCTTTATTCTGATCTAGAACTTCTTGGGAGGATACAGATATTAGAGTGGGTTAAATGGAAACCCTGTCGAGGCTATGGACGCCTGTTGGCAGCAGTGGCTCTGTCAACAGTATTGGAGATTTTATCTTTAATATCATGATTCGTTGGTCTTAAGACTGTTATCAATTTTCATCTTTTAAAACACTGCTGGAATAATTGGTTAATGATGATGTTTATACAATTTTTTGGTTGTTATTTTTGAGTTGGAATTATCTTTGCTGTCCTAATCTGAATTTGTTCCTTTTGGCAGAGATAACTGCTTCTACCAGTCTGTCACCATTGTTGGTAGCCAATTCACATTTTTCCACTGACTAATAAGCAGCCTACACCAATGTTTTTCAAACATTATTTTTTCGTCGCAATTTTCAAATAAACGATACTTTTATTTTTGCGACATTTGCACATTTACTTTCATTTTGTTTTCATGACTGTAAGCATGAAACTTTGGTCTTTTGAAGTCACATTAAAATAATTATTTGAACTGTCATTATTTTCCTTGTCGATATGCCCATTGCGCTTACCTTTTAATTATCATTATGGTTTCGTCACCTTATGATTTCGTGTCGAATCTTCCCCCTTGCTTAAAGAATAATCCTAGCTACCCTGGGATCAAACTGCCTAACGAAACCCTTGGCAATGTAATCAAACCCTCACCTGCACTTTCGAAGCCCAGACAACCATCCTATGACCAATGTGATTTGTGGTTGGAATGATACTATATAGGCATTCCTCTACTTCAATCGAAAATCCAATCGCTGGAAAGTCAAGTTGCAGTGTTGACCAGTCAAAGAGACAAACTTCAAGCAACTGATAGGAAGCAGAAAACAACCGGTTCCATCATTTTCAAGAATGTTGAATCAGCTACAGCCATTGTCAACTCTAAAATGTCATGATCAAGCCGTCTACTTGTCATACAGGTATGAATTTTGATATCGTTTTAGTTTTGTGAATGACCAGGATTAATATAATGATTCGAATTTGGTTTTCGAATAGCTTTGTTTATATTTTGAAATGGCTCTGTCATAATGTGTTCATCCTGTATATTTTTCGCTTTTCTAAAAATAAATGAAATTTCGATTTGGATACATGATTTGATCATTCCCAGTTTAGTCACTGATAGATTTTTATCGGATTTGATTGGCTTTCAATTGGATTTGATTTGTTCGTTTGTCTGATTGAGTTAACGAAATTGATGGTTTGTTTTCAATTGGATTTGTTTTGTATCTACTTTGAACAAGAAGTTTTCATGATAGATTTAGAATACGATCATGTTTTGATTTGATTTCGTTATAGTTTGTATGCCGTGATTGTTGAACGATTTCGTGAGTTTGGTTGTTACGATTTTTTAATATGATGTTTCATATAATTAATCAAATCAGGAATACAACTCTGATCGTTTCCAATTTGGAAAAAATGACCCTGTTTTTATGGAAACAATACTCTCATTTAAAGCATGTGCAAGCGATATTCATGCCCGAATCATGGAAGGTTTTTGATTAGCAATGACCATGTTAAGCTCTAGCTGTTCGATTCGCTTGATTGGATTGCTGTGTATCTTCAGTTAGTTCGATCATTTTCATGAGTTAGATTTGTATCATTAATGCTGCTCTGTTTGATTTTAATTTGCAAAACGAATTGATTGACTTTGTTATCTCTATCAAATCTGGTTATGATTCGTTTGAAAGAAATGATGTTGATCAAGGTTAATTGATTTTGTTTACCCCAATTTGTAATAACAAACGAACGGATAATTCTTACGAACTCTGTTACCAACTAATTGATCCTATTATGATTTCATTTGAGTTGATTTTACGCGCCAGTTTGAGTTAATCCACTCGTGGCATGAATCGTTTGTTATGTCAATACGATTATAACAATTTGAAAATGATCTTGTTTGGATTCGATCGTGTCTCATGTTTATGAGGCATCATTACAATTGCCTATGATTTGTTTTAATTATATCGATTTCAATTTGATATGAAACGATTTCATTGTTGTTCGATATGATTTTGTTCACCCGACTTTGTGGCAACAAACGAAACAGAGTACACCTATCTCTGTAATCATTTGATTGATCTTGGTCTTGTTTGATTTCAAAATGGTATAACAATTTCAATTTCAATGATTCGTTTTCAAATAGCTATTGGATGTTAATTGAATTTAATTCTTTAAAAGATTTTGAATTGATTTTAATGTTGATTCTGTGTCTTATTTAGACCAGCTATAGAATCACAAGATTCTGTAGCTAGTCTATAGAATTAGATTTTTTATCATTTTATTAATAAAATACCCTTCTAACTTGTCCATTTTGAACACCTTTCAGGTACATCTGAATTGCATTGGATATGCTGGACAGTCTAGGAGATATTTGTGTGTTTTAGTTTTATTTTAGGTTCCTAGTTTAGTCAGACTTGGGATATCTTCCCAGATTTTATGTAAACAGTTTTGATAACTTCCACAGGGATGTTTTACCCTGTGGAAGGTCTTTAAATACTTATTATTTTTGTAATAAGGATCATCCTCACTTGTGGGAGAACCAGGCTATGGATTTCTAATACAAACTGAGATAGGAGTTGATGTTATTGCTAGAGCTTTCGCTTTCATAATATCAATCTTTTGTTTCAAGTTTATGCATGTCGCTTTCCAGTTGATTATGGACTACTTTAGCTATCATAGTCTATTGCAGAATGATATGAATTAATTAATGTCTCATCCATATCTGATTTCTTTCAATACTTAAAAATACAAAAATTATTTGATTCAGTCAATGAATGACAGATTTCCCTTCTTCATCAATTGAATTATTATGTATAAGTCTTTGCATATAGGTTTATCTAACTGTGAATATTTATAAACCATAAAATTGTTGTAAATTTTTTATGTCTTGTTTGTCCTGTAATTATATTGAAGAGCACTGCAGCTATCATTTACGAGAAGCTCCTGGATAATTCAGTGCGGGTTTCCTCCCTCCGATCAGTTAAAACAATCATCATACACAGGACAAATCTGGAGCATTTCTCCAGGTCAGTTTGTGATTTATTTTCGTTAATTTGTTTAGTATAATTTAAGTAGTTTAGTAAGATATATGTTTAGATAGATGTGTAGTTAGAATTAGTGTATTAGTTGTTTAGTTTAGTTTGTTTTTGTTTTATTTCTTGTTCATAAAATTATAAAATCAACAAAAAAT
>ML782920.1:949862-964879 GCA_009831015.1 Picea engelmannii
AAAACCTAACATAACTAGAATCGTCTTTAACCTCCAAGAAAACATAATTCTATATCTACCCCAAGACCTATCAACCAAACATCAAAACATAGACAATTGAGTAGATTCTAGTATAGCATTGTCCTTGTATTCACATTCCCACAGGGAGCCTTGTAGCATGATGGCTTATTTTGACAACATATCCTATTATTTATTAAAATCCATGTAGATATGGAAAAATGAGGCCTCCTCGAACATAGATTTTCTCTCCAAGCATAGTGCCATGATTGGCTCCAAGACCAAATATGTAATATTAAATTTTCCATTATCCCAATCCATCAACAACTTAAAATCTCCAAGAACTTGCAAACACAAAATATTTTTTTCAAGTGCCATTTTCATCAACATCTAGAGGGTGTAGAATTCAACCATGTTATTTTCTCCCAGTCCTGCTCCATATTTTAGGGAGAAGAAGTGGTAATGATCTAAAAAGAGTATGACTCCATCCCCACACATTTTTGGAGAGCCTTGATAAGCTCCATCAAAGAAGTCCCAAGGCTTTGTGAAATCAATACAGGTCTCATGCAATACCCTTTGGGATTTAATATTAATATTAATATCAAAATTGATGCCCAAAATAATTTTTTATTTTTTTTCTAAATAAATTTTGGTTGTCGCATATCCAACGAAAACTTTTATCGATGCAACAATTTTTCTATATAAACACTGAAAAGTTGTCGTCGCCTATGCGACGATAGTTTCTATTGATGCGGTGGTTTTTCTATATAAACAATGAAAAGATGTCGTCTCCTATATGACGACAATTTCTATTTGATGCAATGGTTTTTCTATATAAACAACGGAAAGTTGGCGTCGAATAGGCGACGGCAACTTCTATTGATGCGTCGGTTTAGCTACATAAACAACAAAAAGTTGTTGTTGAATAGGTGACGACAACTTATATTGATGCGAAGATTCAACTATATAAACAATGAAAAGTGGTGTCAAATATGCGATGACAACTTCTATTGTTGCGTCGGTTTAGCTACATAAAGAACAAAAAGTTGTCATCGAATATGCGACGACTTCTATTGATGCGTCAATTTAACTATAAAAGTTGTTGTCGCAATTTAGACAAAAAGTTGGTTTGAGATTGTTTGCCTATATCGTTGCTTGTGCGACGTTTGATCAAGTTCGTCACAAATGCCACAGCACCTAAACTGACATTTTAGAGACTCCAAATTCGTCGCCATATCAACAACATAATGTCACAATACCATTGAAACAACCATCGCAAAATGGGCCAAATATGCTAGTGTTAATTGGGTGGAATTGGAAACTATACTATATGAACATAAGATATCAATAGTAAGATGAACATTCATTAAATTTGGTTGGATTGTGTGAAAGAATAAACAATTATAAACTAATTAGTCATCACCTCACTCGGGTAAAAAGTCATATATATTAAATGGTTAGCATGTCCATAGTTAGAGTTGCATTAAAGTTTATTTTAATTATCATTGAATTCCCATCCCTACGATAAGGGATCATTGCCCCTTTTCTTGTGGATATTTCTCATGTGGGAAAGGGAATTATCTGTAAGTTGTCATGGATATTCCACTGGAATAGTTCATCATACTAAATCTAATAAAATACTGAAAACTTTACTATTGAGATTATTTTTCCTTTAGATCTCCATAATACTTATGCATGAAAAAGATAAAATGTGAAAAATAGAGAACAATAAAATACGATCTCACCATCCACAAATAAACACAAGATATGACCTGGAAAACCCAATATGGGAGAAAACCCAGCCAGAAGGTGAGGTTTCTCTTCTCTCTTTTCTCTGGTATAGAAATGATGCAAGTACAAAGAAAGAGACACTCTCTATGGAGTTGCCTTTGAACTGTGGTGTATATGGCTGCTAAATAATCTCCCCTCCAATATTATGCTCACATAACACCACTCTCATATGTTTTGCTCATCTATGAAACAAGATACAATGAAAAATAATGGAACTAGTTCTCCTCCTTGTGGCTTCATAGCCATCTAGGGGTAGGTTTTTAACTTCCTAAACCCTCAATTGTGATAGGATTTTTGACCTTCTAGAATATTCTTGAAATTACATACGAGCCTAGCCCGATATGCATTGACGTGGAATCCTCTTGTACCATGGTGATCAACACGATAGGTCAATTTGTGGGAGGAATAACTTTTGCATAGCACTCCAATTGACGTATGATCTACACTGTTCGAAAGGTCTCAAAGTGTAGAATACCGTCAAGGGTAAGGAAACATTTTTTTGGACACTAGAACCCCGAAAAATGCTAATTAATGACTCAAATGGATTTGGAAAGTTCCAAACCCCAATATTCCAAACTAGGCACTGCCACTAAAATGGCCTTGCAAGTTGATTCCTCCAATTATTTCCACTCTAAAGGCATTGAGATAGATGCCAAATAATATAATGATTAAATCTGGATCATACCTCCCCATTTAGGGAGGCTTTTGGTCCCCAAAATCTTTACAAAATGAAGTGAGGAGATTTTCCCTCTACCTTCTTCGTGGAGTACCACTTTGTTTTTCTTGGAAGTTGTCCTTTCAAACCGGTCTTCCAAAAGTCATGTTGCCCCTGTCTTATAGTTCTGGATAGATTTTGAAAAACTATGTCCTCTACTAACTTTTCCTTAGCATCTAGTGCTAATCCCTCTATGGAAGGTAGGACCTACTCCTCCCGATGATGCAACATGAAAGGCTTATAGAGTTTGATATTATCCACATTCACTACTAAATAAATGCACATGTATGGGGGTAGAATGAGTTTGTAGGAATTATCTCCTACCTTTCCCAATAACTCAAAAGGACCATACCAAAAATCCTTGATATTCTTACCAAGACCATGTAGCCTTTCCTTATTTAGTTGTAACCATACTATGCCTCCCACTCTAAATGTTCTCTCTATTCTATGTTATTCATGTCTAGCCTTGTACGTTTTCTATGATTTCTTCAGTGTCTCTTGAACTTGCAAATGAATCTTCATGATCTTATCAACAATTTTCTTTTCTTTTAATGCATCTCCTATCAGGTCCTCCCTCACTCCTCCTTGTTGTCCATACACAACATCTAAGGGTGAAGGTGGAAAATATCCAAAGCATGTTTCAAAAGGTTCATTACCAGTAGAAGTCTGGACTTCTCTGCAAAAGAGACCTGATTAGGTGACAACTGGCGGGAGGTGTCGGGATGATGACACAAGTGACATTGGCCCAGATTTTAAAATGTACATGATAGTTTCATCCCTTGTTCACATGCTCCCCACTAGGTCTTCATTTAATTTGATTGTAACACCCATGCTTACCACAACTTGTAATTAATCATAAAATAGGATTACCATGCTAAGGCATGTGGATGATGTAAATTTATTATTGTTAAATTTCCCATAACTGACTATTGGGGGATGAATCCTTGAAGTATGATCCATGATATATCTAGAGGAAAGAATTAGTTAATGAAGGAAAGGATTGGTGGTTGAATAATCAACCACCCCCATGAATGGAAACATGGGTTGTGAGCCTGAAGTACCACAGAGACCTACAAACCCAAGCTTCCTTCTGCCAGAAGGAATAGGATAGGTCGTAAAACTTCATAAAGAAGGAAGGTAAGATAAATACACTGAGACAGTAAGGAAAGGGGAAACAATAAAAGACACCCCAGGCGAGAGAGCTACATTGGAAGGAGATGTGCGAACCAAAAGGAAGTGAAGAAAACATGACCTGAAGGATCCAAACGTGAGCTTGATGTTGAGGAAGCATCTGATAAACCTTGCAGGGATACTGTGACAGAGAGAAGGTCTCTGAGAGATGAAATAGTTCCCTAGTGATATCATGGCTTCGCACGAGGGTGGCTAGAGTGCTAAGGATGAATGCCTCTGAGCCTATGGTTGGGTGGAAAGGCACACACCCACAGTCAGTTAGTTGGCTACAACCTGTAATAGATAAGTATTCTCATATCCTTTGTAATTGAATTGTAACTGGAAATTAAAGTTAGATATCATATGAATGCTTCAAGGATGTGCATCTTTTCTAAATGGTTATATTATATCCCTTTAATTTTTCTTGATTGTGTATTTAAGTATGTAAGGAATTATCCAGCTTTTATATGTAAATGTTTGAGCCCTATGGTGGCTCAAGTTAAAATAAATGAATTGTGAGTTCATCGACCCTGGGCATAGTTTCATGTGTGCATGTCAACACTCCCAGTCATTGTGAGTCTCCTTGAGGAAGGAGTCTATTAAGCTAAGGAGAGGTAGTGCACGTATGCACAGTCTGTCTACGAGGTGGGCAGAGATCGATAACCTCTTCAGTTCTAGAGTTGATGAATGAGTGCAAGGGAGGGAAAAGGATTCTTCTGAGTGTTAAGTTCAAGAGAAACAACACAAAGCTCTTAATCCTTTCAAAGCTAACAAATCTCAGAAAGAATAGCGAGATTTAAGTGTCAAAAGGGAAGTTTCCTTTGTCTGGAAGACAAATGAATGAGATATGTTTGGGAAGAGCCAATCTCTATTGTGACCATTGGATATGGGAAAGAGGGTGGGAGTTAACCCCTTGATTCCTTTTGACTTCACGATTTCGAGGAATTGAGCGAGTTCATCATAAGGGAGGTAAAATACCTGAAGTCTCGAAGTTAATATGGGCCTTAGATTTGAGGATTCCTGGGAGCCATCCCGGCCATCAGATCTATGAGGTAGTCAGTATAGCATTGACCGCTTAGGGAGAATAGAGGCTTAGTAATGCCAAAACCCCTGAAGAACGAAGTAGCGAAGTAATGTGGATCATGGATCTGTGGATCCTTCGGGACTCCTCTCGACCATTCAATCATGGGAATGTGTGACGTCGATGCACGCTCCCTCCACAACCCACAGGTCAGAAGGTCCATGTCAACCCAGGATCTTTCCTTTACCATGGCCTGAAAAACTTTAACGCTCTTCTATTTCCCTATCGGGAAATTTGCAACCACAACAAGCTCTTCACAGGATCCCCTCTTTACAATTGAGAGATCGGGCTTCGCGATTTCGCGAGGTCAGTGGTTGAGCATTGGACTCTCGAATCCCCGAATCCCTATACAGTCAACACTGACCTTTCCTTCCTCCCTTCAGGATTTACCCTGTCGCGATTTTGGCGATCGTGATGTCGAGAAACATGTCTTTCTGACTGCCGAATCTCGATTTGCCGAAACTTCGATACACGTGCAATTTTGAATTTTCAACGCTGCTCACTTCATTGGCATTTTAGATTTCACAATATCATGAATCCTAATTTCATGAGTTCAGGACTTCACTCCATGAAACTCTGAAATGGTGTGCCACCTGTCCCCTCACCAACTCCACTGTGGCCTGACACAAATCCTCTTGGCTTTCGGGATATCACGTTTCATGATATTGCGATTATCGTTGCAATGTTTACCGGACTTCCACCCACGAAACCACGATATAGAATCCTCGGGTAAATCCAATGGCCCTTATGGCTTGGATCTACGGTCCTACCTCTCCTGAGCTTAGAACCTTTTTGGATTTACTTGCAGTATCTCCCCTGCTCTTCTGTGAGATCTGACAGCTCACGGGACTTCGTGAATTCTTCGCAGAGAATTACGACCGTCCATCTCTTCCTTGGCGATTTCTATGAATGACTAAGGGTTTCCCCACCAGCTTGTCCACCTACGGTGCAAACTTACGATGCCTGCTAAACACTCCATGGCACAAGCTTCATGTGCTTCTCTTTGGCGATTACTCGAAGTTCCTATACCTCCTGATCTTTCTCCCAACATCGAATATTAAAGAAGAATCTTGCGCACACTCCTTGCGGCAACCTTCAAACACTCCTAAGTGTTGAATCCTTTCGACTCTGCGCACACCTACAATAGAAGTCTCTCAATGCCTCCCTCAAGTTTGCACCCCTGAAACATCGCTCAGCCTGCACACTCCTTGCACGGCTCCTGTGCCCAACTACACCTTTCGTGTGAATGAGAACAAAAGCTATCCCTATCTGAACCCTTTGTCAACTCACTCCTTGCAAACAATTCAACTGCACTCCTTGCAGGAATTCTTGTTCAGATAGAGAAACAATTGAAACTCATTCCTACTTCCTTCCAGACTTCAAACTCAAGACATGAAATCATATACATGGCATATAAATCAAATGTATAACAGGAAGCAAGCATTCATGAGCATATCATTCAACATCCATACACAAAGAACAAACACAAAACCATGAATTTGAATCAACCTCTTTGTATTAATCCAAATATCTGTACATGGGTGTTCTTGCATAGCTCCCTGCTTCTTCTATATGCTCTCTTCTTCCTGATAATGTTACAATACACAATGAGGGTGTCTATATCTCGTTTCCCTCTTGCGCTCTAAAAGCTATCTAATCTACACATTCAATTCTACCTACTTGCATTAACTACTTTAAATGCCTTCTACCTACTAAGGACGAGAGAGAATCGCTCAAGGTCCATTTACAAATTACAAGTGTGCCTCTTCTTAATGACTTCATTTAATATTGTGCAACAACTTCAAGGTAATTTCAAAATTTGTGCTGCCGCTTGTCCAGCTGTCCTTCGCTTCCATGCTAGCTTGCTTGAGATGTTGGCGATGCTCCTGCATCATACTCTCTAGCTTGAAAATTTTCATGGGCTCCTGTCCATGAACTCGGGCATGGTGTGTCCATGCTTCTGGATCTCTGCTTCATTCTCCCAGCTGGCATCTTCAACTAGATGGCTCTTCCATTTGACTAGATATTCAAAGTATTCTTTCTGCCTGGTCTTCTTTCTCACTCTTTTGTCCAGTATGAACTCCATCTGCAGCTTATCTGCAACTAGCATCTATTTTGTCCATTGTATCACTAGCTTCTCATTTCCAGTCCCTGTTTCCTCAGCTTTATATGGGTACAAATATGAGATATTGAATATCGTAGAAATTCCAATCCCATCGGGTAATTCAATCTCGTAAGCATTCATCCCAAATTTATTCAAGACCTTACATGGTCCGATTTTCTTCATCTTCAGCTTATTATATGTTCCTCTCGGGAACCTTTCTTTCCTTAAATGTGCCAGAATCAAGTCACCAACCTCAAATTGAAGTTGTCTTCTATGTTGATCTGCTCTGTGCTTATACTCCTGGCTTGAATTCTACAATCGCTCCTTCACCTGGCTGTGAAGTTCCTTCATCGCCTCTGCAAAATCTTCTGCACTAGCGCTCCTCGTCACAGTCTATTCTGAATCTCTCATTTTAGAAATTCCTCTCGATTGCATGCCATAGACAACCTGAAATGGAATCTTCCCTATGCTTCTGTTAACTGAGTCATTATAAGCAAATTATGCCTGTGGTAATATGTTGTCCCATTGGCTGTGGTGCTCTGTTACCAAACTTCTCAGCAAGTCTCCCAGACTTCTGTTCACTACTTCTGTCTGTCCATCCATTTGAGGATGATAAGCCAAACTAAATGACAAGTTAGTCCCCATCTTCTTCCATAAGGTCCTCCAAAAGTTCCCTATGAACTTTGTATCTCGATCCAAAACTATACTCCTGGGTAGGCCATGAAGTTGAATGACCTCTTTAAAAAATAGATTCGCAATGTGAGTTGCGTCACTAGTTTTCTGACATGGAATGAAGTGTGCCATTTTGGAAAATATATTCACGACCACAAATATTGAGTCAAAACCCCTTTGTGTTCTTGGCAACCCCAATACAAAATCATGCTAATCGCATCCCACGGCCTTTCAGGTATGGGTAATGGTTGATAACACCCTGCATTCTACTTCCTTCCCTTCGAATGCTGGCAAACTCTGCATATGTTCACGAATCGCTTGACGTCTGCTCACATCCCCGGCCAAAAATATGACTCATTCAGCTTTGCAAATGTCTTTTCATGACCAAAGTGTCCTGCCAATCCTCCATTGTGTTTCTCCTTCGGCAGATTCTCCCTCATGGAGCATTTCGGAATACACAGTTGATTACCCTTAAATAGTAATCCTTCATGGATCATGTACTCTATCCATTGGCTTCTATCTTTGAGAATTGGATTCTTAGCTGCTTCATACACTTTCTTAAAATCTGGATCATCAGCGTACATGTTCCTGAGATCATCAAAACCCAATGTTTTGACTTTGAACTCCTGGAATAACAAACACTTCCTGCTCAAAGCATCAACAACTTTGTTAGCAGTACCAGAAATATGTTTAATCACAAAAGTGAAATTCTTCATATACTCAACCCATTTGACATGTTTTTGATTCAACTTCTCCTGTTGAGTCACAAAATGCAGTGCATGATTGTCACTGTATAAGACAAACTCTTTTGGGATCAAGTAATTCCTCCATTTCTTCAATGCTTGGATGATAGCATAGAACTCCTTATCAGAAGTGTAGTATTTCACCTTCGCTTCATTCAGCTTCTCCCTGAAGTATGCTATCGGCCTGTCTTCCTGACTCAAGACTGCCTCGATTGCAAATCCACTTGCATCGCATTTCACTTGAATTTTTTTTCAGAAATCCAGCAACACCAGAACTGGTTGTTCTGTAATCTTCCTCTTCAATAGATTAAAAAAAATTTCAACCTCTTCTGTCCAGTGAAAAGACTTGTGTCTCTTCTTCACTGTATCCATCATTGTTGCACTAATTCCACTAAAATTCCTGATGAACTTTTGGTAGAAACTAGCCAATCCATGAAAACTTCTCACCTCAAATATATTCTTTGGTGATAGCCAATTCTTAATTACCTCCACCTTATCTGGATCCATCCTCAACTCATTTTCCAAAATAACAAACCCCAAGTAAATGAGCTCTACCTTCATGAATGAGGATTTCTTCATGTTTATCAACAGCTTCTCCTGTTGTAACCTCTCCATCACTGTAGCCAAATTCTTCAGATGCTTTGCCACTGTTTTACTGTAAACCAGTATGTCATCCAAATACACAATGGCAAATTTTCTGATGAACTCCCTCAGGACTTCGTTCATCAACCTCATGAAGGTACTCGGTGCATTTGTTAATCCAAACAACATAACAAGCCATTCATACAACCCTTCGTTGGTTTTGAATGTTTTCTTCCACTCATCACCTTCTCTGATGCGGATCTAGTGATAACCACTTTTTAAATCAATCTTTGAAAAATATTTTGCTCCATTCAAGCAATCCATCAGATCATCCATCCTCGACAATGGAAATCTATACCTGATGGTTATCTTGTTAATCACCCTCGAGTCAGTACACATCCTCCAGCCTCCATCTTTCTTTGGACTGAGTACTGTTGGAATAGCACATTGACTCAAGCTTTCCCTAACCAAACCTTTGTCCAACAACTCTTGGACTTGCCTCTTAACCTCTTCATTCTCTTGCGGCGTCAATCTGTATGTGGCTTTGTTTGGAAAACTGGCTCCTGGTATGAGATCAATGTGATGACTCACACTTCTAATCGATGGCAACGAATGAGGTAATTCATCCACTACTATGTTAGCGAACTCTTCCAGCAGTTCCTAAATTTCTTCTGGTAAATCATCCACCCTTATGCTGGTCAAAACAATCATAGGCTTTCTGACCACAATGAATTGCAGTTCTTCCTTCTTCTTCACCTCTGTAAGAAGTTCCTCCCCACTCATAAGAAGTACTATGTTGCTTACTTCAAGTTTCACCTCCTTATCCTTGATTGGAAGCAACATGTGTGTCCTCCCATTATTCTCTAAGGTGTATGTGTTCATTCTCCCATCATGAATCACATTCTTGTCATATTTCCATAGTCTACCCAGCAATAGATGACAAACGTCCATAGGAATGACATCACACAAGATCTTATCATTATATCCTCCTATCTTAAATTCACCTAAACATTGTTTAGTGACAGTTACATAATGTCCTTTTTGTAGCCACGAAACTCTGTATGGGCTTGGATGATCAATCGTCTCTAGCTCCAGCTTTTCTACCATCTCTGTCGAAACGAGATTATCTGTGCTACCACTATCTATGATGACCTTGCATACCCTATCCTTGGTCTTGCAAGAAGTCCTGAAAAGTCTGGTCCTTTGGACTAAACTCTCTACCTCCTTCTCAGGTGTCAAAAGGACTTTTCGCATCATCAACGATCTTCTCCCTTCATCTTCTTCTGCCTCAACATCCCACCTCTATGCTTCGGCGATGTGAGCTTCTCCACCTTCTTTCTTTTTATCGTGACACTCGTAATACTTGTGCCCATTCTTACCGCATGTGAAGCATGTTATTACTCCAGCACTTCCTCTCAGTTCGAGTCTGAGGTTTCTTTTAGTCCTCCTTGGGCTTCTGATATTTATCCCGGGCAACTGATTTGCCTCTGGGATGACTTCTGCCTCGACATTTTTGACTCTACTTTTGGCTCAACTTCTCTTCAGCTTTTAGAGCCATCTGATAAGCATATTCCACCGTTTGGATGGTTACCATGATCATCTCATCCTGGATATCATATCTCAGGCCATTAATATATCTGGCTACTTTTTCATCATCGCTCTCCTGATGACCTTCTCTGATGTTCAGTTTGTAGAATTCCTCAGTGTATTCTTTTACTGTCATCAGCTTCTGTCTCAGGTTCTGCATCCTCCTGAACAGAGTAATTTGATAATCCCTGGGGATGAATTTTTCCTTCGTCTTCATGATCATTTTGTCCCAGCTTTTAATCTTCTGCTTGCCTTTGCAGCGTCTGTCATCTTGTAGTTCATCCCACCACAATGCTGCATGTCCCTTCAATCTTGTGACAACATGCTTGACTCTCTTGTCTTCTTCAACATCTTCATAGTCAAAGTATGTGTCTAGAGATCTAATCCAGTCTAGAACCTCCTCCACATCACGCATCTCTCTCTCTCCATAGCTGGATCTGTCATCTTCCTACCTCTTCTTCTCAGTATTTCCCTCTCCTCTGGTGGATCGGGTGTTTGCCTGTCCCTTCTCCTTGGCGGCATGGTGAATTCTCTTTCTTTGCTACAGAAAGCAAAGAACCTTTCTATGCTCTGATACCAAACTGATGTCGATGCACGCTCCCTCCACAACCCACAGGTCAGAAGGTCCACGTCAACACATGATCTTTCCTTTACCACAGCCCGAAGAACTCTAACGCTCTTCTATTTCCCTATCGGGAAATCTGCACCCACAGCAAGCTCTTCACGGGATCCCCTCTTTACAATCGAGAGATGAGACTTCACAATTTTGCGAGGTCAGTGGTTGAGCGTTGGACTCTCAAATCCCTGAATCTCGATACAGTGAATGCTAACCTTTCCTTCCTCCCTTTAGGATTTACCTTGTCGCGATTTCAGTGATCGCGATGTCGAGAAACTTGTCTTTCCGACTCCCGAATCCTGATTTGCTGAAATTCCGATACATGCATGAGTTTGAATTTTCAACGCTGCTCACTTCATCGGCATTTCAGAGTTCACAATATCATGAATCCTAATGTGATGAGTTCAGGACTTCACTCCACGAAACTCCGAAATGGTGTGCAACCTGTCCCCTCGCCGACTCCGCTGTGGCCCCACACAAATCCTCTTGGCTTTCGAGATATCACGTTTCTTGATATCGCGATTCCCGTTGCAATTTTTATGGGACTTCCACCCACGAAACCCCGATATAGAATCCCCGGGTAAATCCAATGGCCCTTATGGCTTGGATCTACAGTCCTACCTCTCCTGAGATTAGAAACTTTTGGGATTTACTCACAGTATCTCCCCTGCTCTTCCATGAGATCTAACGGCTCACAGGACTTCGTGAATTCTCCTCAGAGAATTCTGATCGTCCGTCTCTTCCTTGGCGATTTCTGTGAATGACTAAGGGTTTCCCCACCAACTTGTCCACCTGCGGTGCAAACTTACGATGCCTACTAAACACTCCATGGCACAAGCTTCCTGTGCTTCTCTTTGGCGATTACTCGAAGGTCCTATACCTCCTGAGCTTTCTCCCAACGTCAATTCTTAAAGAAGAATCTTGCGTGCACTCCTTGTGGCAACCTTCAAACACTCCTAAGTGTTGAATTCTTTCGACTCTACGCACACCTGCAACAATAGTCTCCCAATGCCTCCCTCGGGTTCGCACCCCTGAAACTTCACTCAGCCTGCGGACTCCTTGCACGGCTCCTGTGCCCAACTGCACCTTTCATGTGAATGAGAACAAAAGCTATCCCTATCTGAACCCTTTGTCAATGCACTCCTTGTAGACAATTCGACTGCACTCCTTGTAGGAATTCTTGTTCAGATAGAGAAACAATTGAAACTCATTCCTACTTCCTTCCAGACTTCAAACTCAAAACATGAAATCATATACACAACATATAAATCAAAGGTATAATAGGAAGCAAACATTCATGAGAATATCATTCAACATCCATACATAGAGAACAAACACGAAACCATGAATTTGAATCAACCTCTTTGTATTAATCCAAATATCTGTACATGGGTGTTCTTGCACAGCTCTTTACTTCTTCTCTATGCTCTCTTCTTCCTTATAGTGTTACAATACACAATGAGGGTGTCTATATCCCATTTCCCTCTTGCGCTCTAAAAGTTGTCTAATCTACACATTCAATTTTACCTACTTGCATTAACTACTTTAAATGCCTTCTACCTACTAAGGATGAGAGAGAATTGCTCAAGGTCCATTTACAAATTACAAGTGTGCCTCTTCTTAATGACTTCATTTAAGATTGCGCAACAAATTCAAGGTAATTTCAAAATTTGCACTGGCACTTGTCCAGTTGTCCTTCGCTTTCGCGCTGGCTCGCTTGAGATGTTGGTGATGCTCCTACATCAATGTGGGTATTTGGTCGAGAGTACATGGAGACCCATGTGTCAAGTGATGATGATTGTTGGTCACTATAATTGCTTAATTAATTTCAAACAACCAAGTGATACATAAATTATCAATCCAGGGAAGTCTTTTTATTTCAAAGATAACCACGCACTATATATGCTCAATTCAAAAAACAACTTAAAGTTGTAGTAAAAGAAACTATACTAATCACACTTGCTTGAATGAACTGAAGTTCTGAATTAAATCACAGGAAGGCAACCTCCCTATTGCAGTTTTTAAAGATTAATCTAAGAATCCTGGATTACATTAAAATAATACTTGCAACAGGAAAGAACAACTATTCTGCAATCAGAGAACAGGACCCTTACTCTCAAACAAAGACTCTAGTACTGACACTCTTTCATGAAAACAGTAATGCAGAAAAAGATAACTCTATCTCGCAGAGAACAAGACCATCTAGCTCCTTCCTTTCTAAGAAGGAACCTTAAGCCCTATTTCTGTTTAGCACACTTGTGAAATTGAGATTACAGAGAATAGGATGGTCTGATCCCTTCCTTTCTGAGCAGGGACCCTTAACCCAGTCTCTGGCTAGCACACTTGCAGGAATAATGGAAATCTACAAAAGACAGGATGTTTTGATTCCTTCCTTTCTGAGCAGGAACCCTTAACCCAATCTCTAGCTAACACACTTGCAGCAGTAAATGGATTCTACAGAAGACAAGATGTTATGATTCCTTCCTTTCTAAGCAGGAACCCTTAACCCAATCTCTGGCTAACACACTTGAAGCAGTAAATAAAATCTACAGAGGACAGGATGTTCTGATTCCTTCCTGTCTGAGCAGGAACCCTTAACCCAATCTCTGGCTAACACACTGCAATAGTAAATGAAATCTACAGAGGACAGGATGTTCTGATTCCTTCCTATCTAAGCAGGAACCCTTAACCCAATCTCTGGCTAACACACTTGCAGCAGTAAATGAAATCTATAGAGGACAGGATGTTCTGATTCCTTCCTGTCTAAGCAGGAACCCTTAACCCAGTCTCTAGCTAGCCTCATAAAATCATCATACAAGATTGCTAATAAAAAGGATTACGAGTTTCATCCAATAAACTAAGACAGAGTCAGTAGTGTTTCAGCAAAGCGGAATTCATTAAAAACAGTGTTTCAACAAACCAAATAATAAACAGAAATTGTATTAACACACTTCTAAACTAATGGGTGAATCTTGTGAAGAAGGTGGGCCCTCCCTTCTCACAAGATTCCCCTGGAATGGGAAAAACTAGAGAAAGATACTCAAAGCAGTCTTTTATTCATCTATCAAAATATCATGTTACAGTCTGAGAATGAAGCACGTTCCTCTCTCTGAAGCTTTTCAATACATAAAAACTTGGCCTCTCGAATGAATATTTCCCCTTTATTTAAAGAGGGAACCTCCTCGATGCAATATCAAAAATTACAATGTATATCTGAGTCCTATCTTTAGTCAGATCTTCTTTCTAAACCAGAGAAAGATGTCCTGGTCTCACGCAACAGAAATGCTATTACAGGAGCTGGATGGGGTATTGTTGTTACAACTGGAGTAACAGCTTTTTCTCATAGCTGTCGATGCTGTTTCAGCATCGCAATTCACGGGATGTTTCAGCCACGTGAATTGCACTCTTGACTGTGTCGGCTTTGGTGCTTGTTGACCGCTAACTGTATCGTCTTCCTTTGTGTTTCAGCATCATTGGTCCTGGCGGTCTCCTCTATGTTTCAGCATCTGCAGCTCTGGACTGTGTAACAGCTCTGTGTTTCAGCAACAACGACCTCAGACTGTATAACAGCTCTATGTTTCAACATCTACGACCTCGGACTGTGTAATAGCTCTGTGTTTCAGCATCTGCGAGTTCGGGTTGTGTAACAGTTCTATGTTTCAGCATCTGCGACCTGGACTATGTTTCAGTAATAGGCTTCAAATGCTAGTCTAAAGTCTAATCAATGGTTAAGTACAAAAGTGATGTAAAATTGTTGAGACACCTACCACACTTAGAGGGGGGGGTGAATGAGTGTGGGGCTCTTTTTCCCAAAATTTCCCTCTTGCACAAAAAATCATCAATTAGCATTCAACATTTATTCATTACCCATTGTTGTCATTTATAACTAGTTAGATGTGAGCACATATCAGCAACATATATCAGCAATATATCATCAACAAGTCATCACCACAATGAAC
>ML782921.1:12866-25952 GCA_009831015.1 Picea engelmannii
CAATTGTTTCAATATCTTCTGCAGAGGCAGAGTATGTCGCTGCTACCTCAACATCTTGTCAAGCTGTGTGGCTGAGAAGAATATTGAAATATATGTCACATACAGAAAATGATCCAACACCTATTTTTTGTGATAATACTTCAGCAATTGCTTTATCCAAAAATCATGTGTTTCATAAGAAAAACAAACACATTGACACTTGTTTTCATTTCATACGCGAGCTAGTCAATAATGGTGATATTCCACTACAATTCTGTGGTTCTTGAGATCAGCTTGCTGATATCTTTACAAAGCCATTAGGAAAGTCAGTTTTTGATTTTTAGAGATAGCACTTAGGCATAATTCTGGACAGCTGTACTTTATATTCTTGATTTGCTTGAGCCTATTTAGCTCAGCTATTTCCCATTGCATTGTAACCTCTTCCGTTCTTCTTACATTCCAATACACTGTTTTCTGTTCTATTCTTTTCTCTCTGCATTTTTTGCTTCACAATTTATCACCTATTTTCTTTAAGCATGCACTGGATCTCCCAGAACGTGAGTTTGTCTTTCTGTTTTATAGCGTATTTGCTGAAAATGGCATCGAACTTGGCAGGGTCGAACCTCACTTCGGTGTCGTACACCTCTGTGTCGCTTCTGTGCTTTACTGGATGTTATCAACGTATATAGGAAATTTCAGTGATGGTATCCATCCCTGCGCACGAAAATCAATACTGTCTGAGAAAAAAAATAATGAAATGTCATACCTCAAATATGTGATGCATTCGAGGCTTTTAGGTTAAAATTACTTTCAGCAATATACTTACAGGAAGAGTATAGTAGCTGAAGAATACGTTCGTAAACACTGCTAGGAAAAGGGAAAAGAGTACGTTAAACCCTATGGCACGAAATCCTGCAAGTTTAATTTTTTTAAGTCTATTTTAACTTTGCACGGTTAGATAAATTGGATTGGAAGAAAGCAAGACTATATCAGTGTTTAAACATGACCACAAATAGCCAGAAATAGGTTAGCGAAGAAATCGGTTCCTCTGTTTCTTAGACCTGGTAATTGTTCCAAAACCAATTAATCTAGAAAACGTTCTCGAACAATTCAAACAAAGTTACAGACAAGATCTTTTTGTCGCTTTTGCTGAAATAAATAAGAATACTGACTCTGCATAGATCGAAATTGTTTCAGCTGCGATGAATAAGATCTACGTGTCTAGCAGAACTCTAAATTTTTAATGACAGTCATTAAATTTTATAAAGTAACGTTGTCTAGTTTGTTTGTTCGCTTAATAATCACATAATAATCACATAATTGATACAATGATTTATGTGGAAATTTAATAAAAAAAAATCAATTATTAATGATATTGGGTATTCTTATTATTATTAAAAAAAAAATTACAATAGCCAATCTCAAACATATCATCATCCTTTTCTCACTTACACTGCTTACTATACACCTTGCACTTTACATCACACTTTCGCCTATTTGAATATGCTAATATATATAACATCTATCTCTCTAAAAACATAAAAAGAACCGACATGCTGGTTAAGTAGGACACAATTACAGAGCTGAGCTTTACTGAAAAGTGGCAAAGAGTTAAACAAATCTGATGAAGAGTGGCCAACCTTTGTAAGTATCACACGGATAAATAATTCCATCCCTGTGTTTTTCGAAGAACGCCACATGCTGCTGAAGAACGCTTAATCCGTGGACCCATTTATATGCTCTGAATCCACAGCTGCTAAAGCTATTGCTAAATCTACGTTAGGAACCCATATCAAAACAAATACAGGTTATTCAAATTTAATAATCACACTATCTATATATCCATCTTAACTATGAATTTATGGATTTAACGACAAATTAAAACACTGGATTTAACAACAAATTAAAACACTCAAAGTGCAAAACCTGAGATAGGATGTTAAAAATGATCCAGTATTGAATTAAAACACGAAAACCTGAGTTAGGATCCATTAATAAATTTGGGATCATTATGTGGATCTATGCAAGCTTCTATTAGAGTACTTATGGTGCATACATGGCTTTGGCATTTGCTCTTGCAGGTGGATGTTCAATGTGTGTTGTGGATTCCATGGAATCCACAGCATAGTGAAAGTTTGACACGATCAGTGATTCCTTGGAATCGCACAGGAAACAAATACGTCATCTTCCACAAGCGCCCTCGTTTACTATAAATTGAGAAGTGTAGATTGAGTTTGTTTTATATTTAGAATCGTATGTGTGGATTGAGTTTGATTTATATTGTATAATTATAGTTTTGGTGATGGTTTATTAATGTTTAAAAAAATGTTATTATTAGTAATGTAGCTACTTACTAAGGGGATAAATTTGTTTTTAAAGTTTTTAAAATTAAATCTCTTACTCACTTGTTTTTAAAGTTTTTAAAATTAAATAAAGATTTATTTTAAAATTATTATTTTAGTGTAATGTAAATTTTAATTATAAAATTTATTTTATCAAAAATTTAAATAATAATAATAATAAGTTATTATAAGAAATAGTAATTTAGAAAGGTAAGGTATATACATCTTAGATGCATAGTAGGTAGGGTATGTACACCTTCTTTTGTAAAATATTTTGTCCTACAAACAAAAAGTTTTATATACCAATTTAATGTGTCCCTTTACCATGATCTTAAAATTATATTATTATTATTTATTATTTATATTATGTTATATGTCCTCAAAACCTTGTTTGTGTGAAGTATGGAGTAATCCAATTTTGGAAATGCTTTACCTTGTACGAAAAAAGTTGTTTGTGAGGAGTATTTCAATTTATAGAAACACTTCCCCAGGGTGAGGTGTTATCTTGTCAAGCATGATTAAACGCCACATGGACCTTGGCACAACCACCTCGAGCATGAGGTATAATCTGAAGCAGGTCACAGTCGTAGGTTTTAAGGTCCGTAGCATTTCCCAGATGTTCAATTTAATATTACAGGGTGCGACGGAGATCAGATGAACTGTTTTTGTTACCACTGCTCTACAAAGATTTATTGAGACAATTACGGTAATTTTCATAGTGAAACGACATGGGGCTATGTAATTGTTGAGGACAAATTTCCTAATTTATTTGTCAAAGATCAGGGGGAAGCATCTTTGAGGAATTTCCTGATTTATTGGTCCAAGATCGGGGAAAGCATCTTTGAGGAATTCTGCTAACAACAATCCAGAAGATGTGATCAGTGCGTCTACCCAAGGGAATTATGAAAGCATGGTACCTCAAGAGCAAAACACATGAAACTCTCAGTCAGGCATCGAGGAACCCTAGGTTCTTCTCATCTGAAAAATTGGACCTCATCTTTGATATTCGTAGAGATTTGGTGGACCAACTATTTCACCAGGAAATATTGGAACACAAATTTGGTAGACTATATGACATGCTCTCGGTTCAACAACAAGGCCAATACTTCCTACATTGGCCATTTCAACTAGTGGTCATCCCAAGTTGTCCTCCTCCTCTCTGCTCGAATTGCAAACGCGAAAAACACAATTCACAATGATAATTAACAATCACACATATAAGGAACACATGGATTTCACGTGGTTCACCCAAATGTTGGGTTACGTCCACCAAGCATAGGCATCGTTTGTCTTATTATTCATATCATGGAGATTACATCAGCTCACTCACACTCAGTGATTTTGCCTCTATGGGCTTACATGAATTTATACATTCACACAAGAAACTGATTAGTAAATGAAATCCCTATCCATATTCTAACTTGGTCTATTTGGTTGTAACCAACACAGAATAATAGGATCCAAATCTGTTCTTCGTAATTTGTTGTCACCAAATCCCAACAATCTCCACCTTGACAACAATTAACCTAATACCTTGCTCATTCCTTTTGTTCATCACCTTTTCTGCAAGCCAAGAGAAGCCAAGCACCACTACAACTTCTCTAATAAAACTGGTTTCATGATCTTGCCTGTGTGACTTGCACAAGTTTGGATTTCTTGAGGGGTCACTCCGCCTCCAACATGTCTTCCACAACTTTGTTGTTAAACATATTTAGTGATAGATCTCCTTCTATCCAAAACACCTGTAAAATATACATTACACTTATCACAGACCATCTCAGTGTAACCATTATAGGTGACATTTGTGCTTCTCAAACGCTGAAGCACCCATTTCAATGCAACACATGAATCTGTCACGTATCTGACAACATCATTAGCATGTGAAACATCTTATCTTAACCATTCCATCACATACAACAGACCTCCTACTGAAATTACACGAGACATAACCTTTTATTCTTTATAGACATGCCCTATGCTTGAAGAAAACTTATAATGGAAAGCAAGAGGGACAAAAACTGGTTTTACAATGTTCATACTAAACTCCAACCACAACTTACCATTACCATCTCTGTATACTTCCATGCCCATAATTTGTTTTTATGCTACTTGATCCCTCATCTGAATTGTCCTGTCCAACATAGTCATTTTCTTACTGATTTTATCCACGCTTTGTCTTGCATCGAGCATATCATCAACAAATAACATCAAGACTGTGAATGTACTGTAATTTGTATAGTTATTCCCACCCTTTGAATAATTCCGACTCACTATGAAAGATTCAAACATATTGTATATTTGGCTTGGTACCAATAGGCCATACAATGGATTTTCTAGCATGTAAACAAATTTATCGTTGCGATCTTGAATCAACCCTTTTGGTTGTTCCATACATACTATATCTCTATCAATGATGAACTTGTGAAAAGTAGGATCCCACACTCAACATCCCTTTATACCACCGTCATAATTTGCAGAGATATAAAACAAGCAGGAATTCAAAAACAAAGATTTTATGTCTGGAAATGATTTTCTGCTTACCAATACTTGCAATTCTTTCTTGCTTTTATGACCTTGATTCTTCTACCATAAACAAGAAGATACATCTGTCACTTCAGATGCAATTTCAATACTCCCTTCCAGCTTATAAAGGTTATCAACCTTTGTTTCCTTCATCACTAATAAACTATCTTTCGACAATGTGAGTGCTCCACCTTGACCTGTATACTTATATCCACAAGAATCCAACACTCCCAATGAAATAAAATTTGATTTAAGATCAAGTACATATCTAACATCCGTTAATTCCCTCACAATACCATCGAACATCCTGATTCTAATGCTGCCAACCCAACAATTTTACAGGGAATACCATTTCCCATAAACACTACACCCTTATCACCATATTGGTAAGAAAAGAACCAATTTCTATGTGAGCACATGTGGTGGGAAGCACCTGAATCTAACTGGCATTCTTCTTGATATTGTAAATTACTAGAAACAATTAAAACTTGATCAATCATACCTGAATTTGTTATAGCCAAATTTGCTTCCTTCGTAGAGTTTTCCTGATATTCTTTTCTCTTCCAACAATGTTTCTTGAGATATCTTGTTTTGCCACAATACCAACATTTTTCTTTACCCTTTTTGTGTCTTGACTTAGATCGATAAAAAATTCTCTCATTCTGCTCTTTAGTTCGACCTCTGACCAACATCTCCTCTGAAGTCGAGGCTTCTTTACTAGATTTTCTCCTCGTCTCCTCAGCCAACAAAGCTCCTACAACAGAGTCATAATTTAAAACATTTGCTAAGATAAAGCTAATAGAGGTGACTAGATTATCCCAAGATTCAGGCAACAAACACAATAGTCTAATAGCCTTATCTTCATCTTCAAAATTAACTTCCATACTAGTCAATTGAACTATAAGGGTATTGAAGGTATTTAAATGATCAACAATTTTTGTACTTTCTTTCATCCGCAAACTGTACAACTGTCTCTTCAAGTAGATCCTGCTCGTCAAGGACTTCGTCATATATAGAATTTCCAACTTGCTCCATAAGCTTGATGTTTTATCCTCTCCTACGATATTAAACAAAAACCCATCCTCCATACATAAACGAATGGTACTAAGATCTTTCACATCTAGATCTTCCCATTCCCATTCCATCATGGATGTTGGTTTCTTTGACTTGCTTGCCAATGCTTTTTGCAACCCTTGTTGCACCAGTAAATATCGCATCTTGAGTTTCTAGAGCTCAAAGTTGTTTTTACCACTAAACTTTTCAACTTGAAACTTCGAACTCTGCATCTTAGCCATTAACACAAAAATCTCCCAATACCCACTGCTTATAAAAATCCTTTTAAATGTGGAAAAAATTATAAATAAGATTAAATGTGGATCCTTAAAAAATAACCACAAAAAAGTTTAAAATAATATTTTTTTTTATATATTTCATGAAACCCTTTATATCCACTTCATACCTAATCATCCACGTGAGATCCACCTCTCATAAAAGGTATTCCTTTAAATATTATCTTAAATTCCAAATATAATAATCCTTTTAATTAAAAATGCTCTTTACTTTAATTCGCATTCAAACCTCCACCTTTACTTCATTCATCCTCCACGTGACTTGACTTTCACCTTTAAAAAAAAAATGAATTTTGAAAAACCCAAAAAATTTCACCATACCTTAACTTTTCAAAAATAAACCATGCAAATATTTTACTTGGGTGATCGACGTCTCAACACAACGCTCCCACTATCAAAATAAACCAATGCTGAAAATTGGAATTTGAAGAAAAACATAAGGGGCGGCTAATCAACGCTCCCTCACTCCTTGACGCCCAACGCTGACTTAACCAACGCTCTCTCTCTCGTCCTTGTTTTATACATAGAGATTCAACTCCTGCAAAGGGCCTCACAAATCTCCAAATCTCCCGCGGATGGCCTCACAGATCTCTAAATCTCCCGCGGATGGCCTCACGGATCTTCAAAGCTCCGGTCTGATACCACTTGTTAGAATTGCAAACGCGGAAAACACAATTCATAATGATAATTAACAATCACATATATAAGGAACACAAGGATTTCACGTGGTTCACCCAAATGTTGGGCTACGTCCACCAAGCATAGGCATCGATTGTCTTATTATTCAGAGCATGGAGATTACATCAACTAACTCAGACTCAGTGGTTTTTCCTCTTTGGGATTACATAAATTTATACATTCACACAAGAAACCAATTAATAAATGCAATCACTATCCATATTCTAAGTTGGTCTATTTGGTTGTAACCAACGCAAAATACTAGGATCCAAGTCTTCTTGGTAATTTGTTGTCACCAAATCCCAACACTCTCAAGTGCAATGACAATGGTAATCCTCCGTTATAATGAGACTATCAAGACATGCTTCATGTTTTTTTTCTACCTCCAGGTCTTTCTAGACATAGTTTTTCCTTCCTTTTCTTATATAGCACTGGCCCATAGAAAACATAGAAATGATATAGATATCTATGATGGAGATGTCTATTGTAGCCCACAGGGCAGAGTTATTCTATTAGATTGGACATGGTTCTGGAGATGGTTTCCTATAATGGTAGCTCCAACATCAGAGACTTTGTCGTGTATTTTGATTATTGTTGATAGAAGGTAATACAATTTCTTTAGCTTACAATTTTTTTTTTATAGAAACGCTTAGATACACTTTTATTAGCATAATACCTTGTCCCACAAACAAGGGGTTTCATACACCAATTTGGTGTCTGGATTGGTCCTGAACTTAAGATTATATTATTATTATTTCTTATTAATATTTATTCTTTGTGTGATCATATTCATGAAAAAAATGTTGCTTGTATCCAGTTTTGGAAATATGTTACCTCTTATGAAAAAACAAGTTGTTTATGTGGAGTATTCCAATTTTTGCAATACCTTATCTTGTATGAAAAAAAAGTTATTTGTATGGAGTATTTCAATTTATAGAAACACTTATATATACCTCCATTAGCAGGATACCTTGGCCCACAAACAAGGGGTCTCATACACCAATCTGGTGTCTCCCTTGGCTGTGATCTTAAAATTAAATTATCTTAAATTTATATTATTATTGTTATTTATTTTTAATATTATTCTCTTTTTCTCATCACCCTCATGAAAAAATGCAATGTTGAGTGGAGTAATCCAATTTTCCCAATAAGTTACCTCTTATGAAAAAAAAAGTTGTTTCTGTGGAGTATTTCAACTTATAGAAACGCTTAAATACACATTGGTTAGTAGGATACTTTGTTCCACAAACAAGGGGTCTCATACACCAATTTGGTGTCTTTCTTGATCATGAACTTAAAATTAAATTATTTTAAAATTGTATTATTATCATTAATATTATGTTCTTTGTGTGATCATCCTCATGAAAAAAACATTGTTTGTGTGGAGTATTCCAATTTTGGCAATATTTTACCTCGTATGAAAACGTTGTTTGTGTGAAGTACTTCAATTTATAGAAACTCTTAGATACACCTTCGTTAACACGATACCTTTTCCCACAAACAAGGTATCTCATACACAAAATTTGATCATAACGACATGTTAATCTTAGTTTTAGAAAGGCTAGCCGAGGTGTCTCCATTGTGCCATCTTGACGTGTTTGTTGGACTTAAATTGATTGTTTTTCTATGAGATGCAACGTCTCTAGCTCCCTCATGAAATGCATTAGTACTTTCTCCTTTGATAGCTACCATGAGAATCTTACTCTTAATGGAAATACGAGCAAATATGAACTACTGAACACATGTTTTTTAAGGAACAAAAGAGCAAGATGGAAAATGATAAGAATCGATATGATACTGAATTTTTCAATGGATCCAAGATTGTTAACTTCATGTAACTTGTATCTGAATAAATATTAATTTATTATGTTTAGTTTGTTTTAGAGCGTGTATTTTGCATAGTTTTGATTATTTTTCCTTGTTTCTTTTTATTTCAAAATTATAAGAGAAAGGTTAATAGAGAAAGTGGTAGCAAAGGGAGAACCTTAAATAACATAGGTATTCGCACATGGCGAAGTCAAGAGATGATTTTGTTGGGTTCTTACCCGAATGCAAGTGTTGGTTATTCTCATTGTTAGCCAAGGGATGATAGGGGTTCATATTTTTTTGTGCAAAGTTCATGCGAAACACATTCAGGTAATGATTGCATCATGGTGACTCCAATATGCATATGACAAAAGGATATGAAAATTTTCATTAGGTATAATTTTACTTGAATATGATCGATAGCAATGTTTGTCATGGCTCAACGTTTCTTAATATTTTATGTTTCTCTTTTGATTACATGCAATCTACTAAAAATTTAGTTCTACCTAATTCTAAATACAATATCACAGTTCTAGTGAATTAATTTCATTTTTGTTGTTGCAATTGTGTTGGTTATTGATTGAACACATACAAATGGAGCATGATATATGTACATGATGCAAAATGACATATACACAAAGGTTTGTTACAACTATTTCAATCTTCTATGTACCATATTTTTTTAAGAAAGAAAGGATGCCATGGATACAACGTGTCATACTCTAATTGAATTTTGTGGTGGAGAATTAGGATGTGTTTCTTGGAAAAAAGAATCTTACTATTTATTATGTCACCATAAAAAATAATTTCATTAATATGTGTTTGAAAACCACACGTTTGATCTTGCAATTCACATGGCATGTATAAATGACAATGTTTTTGGCATATTTTATAGTTTCCCAAAATGCATTTATTGTAAGGAATTCCATTTCATTAGTTATTCTTTCTTTAACATATAAATTTCCTTTTGTTATTTTTTTAACGAGATACATGTGATAATGAGGTGTGCACTAGGTCATGTGTTTTTGTTCTAGCTATGTAAAATGTAATGTAAAATGTAAGTTTGTCTAGATGTGAGACTTGAGCTTGATCGACTTTTTTAGTGCAAACTAGGTTTATTAAGAAGACTATAAGGAAAATACCCTCTAGCGGGGGGTTTTGTGGAAGCCCCTATAAAAATAGCTCAAAAATAAATTTATAGCACAAGACACTAGCGGAGGCTAGCGACCAGGGGTTTTAGCGAAAGTTTCTTCACGATGCTTTTATAAATACTGAGCGCATCAATGCATTTATAATAATGATGCATGAGTGCTCTAACACATGGTGTACTGTGGTAGGGTTATTTAAAAAAAAATACTCCTGTGTGCTCCTTAAGTATTGATGTACCATGGTGCACCGTGGTAGGGTTATTTAAAAAAAAATATACTCTAGTGCGCTCCTTAAATACTATGCACCACTGATCTAACAAAATGGTGCACCGTGGTAGGGTTATTTCAAAAAAATATACTTTGTTGCGCTCTCTAATTAATGATGCACTGATGCTTTAACAAATGGCGCATCTTGGTATCATTATTTAAAAAAAATATATTGCAGTGCACTCCTTAAATACCGACGCATCAATGCTCCAAGTTGCTCTTAAAAATAGCGCATTGTGGCAAAGTTATTTTAAAAAAATATATACTTCGGTGCATCATGTAAATACAGATGCATCGGTGCATTCAAAAATTGAGCGCACCATAACAGTGTTAAATAAAAAAAATTCCCGGCGGTAAAAATTCATTTTTACCATTTTTAGTGTTGTAGAGTTCTCAAGCACTGATGCAAATTTTTCCTCTCTGAAACACCCTACCTTCGGTGCTTCCCTTGCTTTCATTCCTTTCGTCTATTTCTTAGTGCATGGATTTCAAATGTTTCCAAATGGTGGGAAAATTTGTCTTTTTGGATTACATGGCAACCATGCTTCATTGATGAGAATATGTCGAGGTAATTTCTTTGTTTCGTTATAACTTAAAATTTTTGCGGATTAAAATTCAAAATTTTGTTAAATTTCCATTGTTAAAAAAAAAAAGGTTATGCACGGTGCATTCAAGTTGTTTGGTTCGCACTGCAGATGGTGCACCTTGAAAATTTACAGGGTGCACCAAAAAACAATGATAATTTTTTTTTTTATGGCATGCGTTTGTAAACATTAATGCACTGGGGTGTAATTTTATCGATGCACCACATAAAATAGTATAGATAATTTCTCGATGTGCATCTAATTAACATTAACGCACCAGGGTGTTACATTAGAAGACGAACCACATAAATTAGATATATTATTTTATGTGGTGCATTGGTAAACGTATGCACCGGTGCATTAATGCTTACAAAAGACACTGCCATAACAAATTAGAGCATAAATGCCTAGGTACCATAATTATCAATTTTAAAAAACTTAGTGGTGTGGTGTGTCACCTTTCCTAAAAAGCGCTTGTGCATATCGGGAAAATGATACGCACCACAAAACATTTTTTTTTTTAAATTGTTTTACAGTTCTTTAATTTTTTATTATTTTAGGTGGTGTGTTGGATAACCTTCATGCACTGGTGTGGTAAGGTTATACAATGCACCATATAAAATAATATAAAAAATTTAATACATTGTGTTATGTTACAAGGGAGCATCGTCGACGGTTCTCACCAATAATATACACACTGCTAGCGATGCTTGACTGTTTTTGGGCGCACAGATGATGAAATTTACTTATTTTTTGAAGGAAGTTATTTTCCGTATTTATAAATAAATTTCTCATTTACTAGATTTTTGTATGTTTTATGTATGAGGTTGATGTATTTCATATGTTAATTATGCAGAGATGTTAGCAAAGAGATCAACAAAAGCAATAAGAGAAGAGGGTTGACCTGTACAATGTTATATGGGATTGGGAGACAAGGGAGAGGAAGAGGGATTTGTACCCTCTCCCTATTACTACAACGACCCATATCCACTTGAGGAATGCAGGCCTTCTTAAGTACTATGATGAGGCTACATCCTTGAAGGGGCACTTCAGGTTGTTGGTGCATTTGATCCATCGATGGGATGTCCATCGACAGACATTCCATGTCGGTACTAATCAGTGGTACCATCCCACTCAGGAGGATATGTGGGTGAGTGCAAGGTAATGATGGTCTCTCATGACGCATTAGTGACAATGAAAACTTGGAAAAACAACAATCTGTCAACTTGGAGGGATTATTCAAGGTACTTTTACAATGAAATTGAATATGGCGTAATAAGAAGAAACATATAAATTGAATTATATTTCCAAATATACAACTTTTATTCATAGAAACTATCAATAACTATGTCAAATTTAATTTTTTCTAACAGTGATATCTTATTTTTCCAACAAAATATAAGGTATATGTTTTTGTTTGTGCAGGTGTTGAGTACCTTAACGTTGGAATTTTATTCCAAAAATGTTTATACTTGTATAGAACCCATTTTTCTTGTGTCGTGTAATTTTTGGAAATTTATAATATTAATTTTATATATTTTTTAAATTATCAAAGTCAAAATATCCCTGAAATTACAACATCTTTTGTTCGTGAAGGTTAAGAGGGTATTAACATGATCAAAACAAACTTCCTTTTTTTTAGATCATAGGTATCAATCTCCTCTAGTTCCTCATATAACTCATTCGATAAATGGTTAAGAAAAGAAAACATTATAGCAGAAATAAGAGATGTATGTATTATAGGATTTTGATATACGTCAAGACAAAAATAGATTAAAATTAGTAATCATTATTAATTTAAAAAAAATAAATTTTTATTTGGAATCTACACAACCAACTCTATATGTATCTATAGTTTCATTAATAAATGAATTGTGTATCCTATATAAAAATAACGTCAATGACACAAATATGGAGTGGAATTCATAAAAATGGAGGTTTTTATGTATTTGCATACCGAACCATTAGGTTTGCCATCCTGAACCTAAATTCAAGGAAACCGACTCAACAAAAACGTATGTTAGAGTTGTCACTCTCGCCCGAAAAAAAATTGAAATTCAAATAACTCATGCTTTCTTTAGGAATGGACACATTTTCCTAAAGTGTGTGCGTGTTCCTAAACCGTGCGTGTGTTCTTGTTAACACAAACAATTCTCTCTCTCTCTCTCTCTCTCTCTCTCTCTCCTCTTCCCACCTCTCCCTCCCTCCATCTATATTCCTCTCTTTCTATCCGACCTCACTCTCCCTATCCCTCAATCACTCTCCCTATCCCTCACTCACTCTCTACCCCCCCTCTCTCTTCCCCTTCTTACCCTCTCTCCTTGTGTCCCTTCCCTCCCCCCCTCTCTCCCCCATTGTTTCCCTCCTAATATCTCTCTACCCAACTCACTCTCTTCATCTTCTCTCCACA
>ML782921.1:33230-105123 GCA_009831015.1 Picea engelmannii
TATTTATTTATTTATCTCTTGTTAGTGTTTTCTTTCAGAATTCATTTAGCCTTTACAATAGGCCAATAACCCTCGAGCTAAATGTATACCTATCTATAAGTATATGGGAACATTTATGATTCCAAGCATTAAATCTGCATCATTTAACTTGATTGCACATTCTATGTATGCATATATTTACATAACTCAACTTATTTACAGTCCAGCCACACAGTAGCTTGCTTACTTTACTAAAAGAATAAAATCAAACTGTACAAACTGATCCTATAATTTATTTTATTCTACCAGTTAAAAAAAAGTAAACAATTCAATAGAAAAAGAAGTAGAGGTACATATATGAACAAAGTGTTGGGACAACAAATGGAACAACCAAGTTCCACCCAACCATAGAACATAACAACCAATCTACTTTCTTCGTTCACCCCCTATCCTGACCATGAATCTATGAGGGAGAACCTCAAAGATCCTCTTCAATATAATCCTCCTTCAGATAAAAATTTCTCCTTTCCTTACACTCACAAAATAGTTCTCATAACATCAAGTGATATCCTTTTCCCCCAGCATACTAGGCAACGTCATGCCTCCTCCCATATGCTCTATATGAAAAAGCATCCAGTGCCTAGGTATTTTCCCCTTAGGAATTTTCGCAGCTTTACAAATCCCTGATTTTCATGGGCTGTCAATGGCCAAATTCCTGATTTTCCACTTGTAAAATTCAGCCTTGAGGTAGTTCAAGCCTGTTCCCCACTCATGGAGTCATGGTCAAATGATTTCAACCTGACTGTTCCATTTGTTCCTCAACAATAAATATAAAAAATATTTGTCTCTTACAAGTGTCATAGTCAAAGATTTGGTTGGGAAAATCAAATATTTTCCCAACGATCACAATAATTAATTTCAATTAACCAAATTCCAAATTCGTAATTTCCATAAATGGAAATAATTTTGCAAATTTGAATTTGCCAAAAAAGGAAATAATTCCTAAGTGCATACAGACTTTAATAACAATTTATTTTTGGGGATGTTACATCCTTTCCCCCTTCAGTACAACACTATCCTCAGTGTTCATTCCTTCCTCGGAACAGGGTTGGATAATATTTTTGTAAATCTTCCTCCAATTCCCAAGTGGCCTCTTCAGGACTAAAGTGCTTCTATTGCACTTTTGCCTAGGCGATGGCTCTGTTTCGTAGTACTTTTTCTCTCCTGTCTAAAATGCGCAGAGGTTCCTCTTGGAACTCACCTTTTGGTTCCACCTGCACCATGTTCCAATCGATCATGTGAGTAGGATCATGAACATAATTTTTTAACAAAGATACATGAAATACATTATGAATTCTTAGATTTGTGGGAAGTGCAAGTTGATACTCCATGGGTCCAATTCGAGATAAGATATCAAAGGGGACACAAAACCTGGGTGCCAACTTTGAACAATTTCCTAGATTTAATGAACTTCTTCTTGCTTTGACTTTTAAGTACACGTAGTCTCCCACTTGAAATTCTCGATGTCTTCTTTTCAGGTCCGCGTAACTTTTCTATTTGTCGTGTGCCTCTTTTAAATTATGATGTACTTTTATTACGTGTTCTCCATTTCCTGGAGCATTTCTAGTCCCACCATGAGTCTATCAACTAGTTTATCCCATCTTATTGGATTTGTACACTTTCTGTCGTATAGTACTTCCAAGGGCTCATCTTAGCTGATGTTTGGTAACCATTATTGTATGCAAATTCCACCAAGTGTAGGAAATATTCCCACTTGCTTGGTTTCATCCTTATGTACATTCGTAGCATATATTCCACAATTTGGTTCATTTGTTCAGTCCGCCCATCCGTTTGTGGATGGTAGCTTGTGATGAAATTCAAGTTAGTATTCAACCCTGCAAATAATTCTTTCCAAAACATAGATGTAAATTTTACGTCTCTATTTGAAATCTCCATTTTAGGAATACCATGTAGTCTAAAAATTTCCTTCATAAATATTTCAACGATGTTAATAGATTTATAAGTAGATTTTATAGGAATAAAATGTGCAGACTTGTTAATCTTATCAATTAATACCATAATTGAATCATTTTTTTTTTGAGTTCTAGGAAAACCTGTGATAAAATCCACTGATATAGTCTTCCATTTCCATTCCAGTACAGGTAGAGGCTGCAACATGCTGACTAGGTGTTGGTTTTCATCCTTCACCTGTTGACAATCTAGGCACTTAGAAAAGTATTCTGTTGTCTTGCCTTTCATATTAGACCAATAAAATAACTTCCTTAACGTTGTTACCATTTTACGGTATCCCGTATGACCAGAATATGGCTTCTTGTGTACTTCGTCCAAAACTATTAATTTTAATTCAACAGAATCTGGTATGTACAACCTGTTTTTGAATCTTAATAGACCATTTTTGTCTAAACTCAGATCTGTTCTGTCTAAATTTTCCGCATTATTTTGTAATTCTGCCATTGTTTTAATGTATTTTTCATCATTATTACTTGCAACCTTTATCCTTTGCTCAATGTCGCTTTCTTCCCTGCTAATGTTTATCTCAAACAACCCATGAATTATTCTACTTAAAGCATCTGCCACTTTGTTTTCCTTACCCTTGATGTGTCTTACCTCGAAATCAAATTCTCTCAAGAAGGCTAGCCATATTGCTTGCCTTGCATTAAGATTTGGTTGACTAAACAAGAATTTCACACCACTATTATCAGTTAGCAACATAAATGTTTTGCCCATTATATAATTTCACCACATTTTTAATGCATGGATGACAACTTCTAATTCCAAGTCATGAGTGACGTAGTTTCGTTCATGTTCTTTTAGTTTCCGGGCCTTGTAGCAAATAACGTGCCCTTATTGGGTTAGGAAGCCTCCCAAACCTTCTTTTCTCGCATCCACACAGACTGCGAAGTCTTTATCTGGGTCTGCTACCCTTAAAATGGGTGCAGTTGTTAACAATTCTTTTAACTTATTAAAACTGTCCTGACAATTTTGTGACCAATTAAACTTGGTTCCCTTTTTCTCTAGGGATGTTATAGGATATGAAATCTTAGAGAATCCTTCTATAAATGTGTGGTGTTATCGCTCCAGGAAACTCTCCTAGGCTGTAAGTCGGAGATGCCTGGTAACTAACTTTTTTTTTGGGAACTATTTTCTTAATAATTGATGTGGTTTTTGGATCAAGATGAATATCTAGGGACTGAACTGTGTGTTCAAGACTGTCTAGAAATATAAAATCTCACAAGGCCTTCTAGCAATGCAGTCAGACAAGGTTGGATCAAATGGAAGAGAAAGTAGCTATTGAACCAGATTATACTCATATAAAACAAGCAAAATGGGTTTAATAACTAAGAAATAACTTATGATTATCAAATTAATCAATCAATAAATGAGATGACAGTCACATACATATTGAATGAGCATCAATAAAGAACATTCACTCATAATATATTAGAGAACAGAAAAGAGAAGTCTGACAACACAACTGAAGGAAGCTTGAAATCTTTCATATAATAAGAATAAGTCTTTCTTATAGTAGCAGCATGTAGAAAACAAAATCGAACCCCCTTCATTCATCTCCCTACTGTAGTTTTATAGATTAACCATTCAGTTATCAGATCCTAAAACTATGGATCTGAATTTCTAGAAATAGTAAACAAATAATAGGAATAGATCCTCAAATAAAGTAAATCTTTATCTGCTGGCCCTCAAAATATGGTTGAAATCTGATGATGTGTAGCTCAGCCTCCCAAGGCTCTCTGAAATTCGAATTATGTGATGTGGCTCCCAAAACCTTGAAATTCTGCCTCTTTTAAAGATGGTAAATGACATTTGTACACATTTCTTCTCTTCATTTTCCAAAAGTAGCTGATTAAATAGATTTGATAATTCATTAATCAAGCCTTAGAAGAGGTTTCAATTCATTCTCACGCAAAAAATTACGATCTGGGCGAAAATCGTAACATTTTGGCCATGACAGGCTTTCCACAGTGCATAACCCATGAAAAACGCTCCTTAGCTGCGGAAAGTCAGCACTTTCAACAGCTAACGGGTCATAAAATATCGATTTGCGCTGTTGAAAGCGGGCAGATTTTCAAAATCGAATTTCTTGGTCATAGAAAATCCGTTTTTCATGTATGAATAGTCGATCGACATCTAGAGAATCTAAGATTTTCAATGGTGTTTTCAGATATTCATTTGGAGTTCGAGAAGGGATTGAAAAGTTCCCTGCAAGTTTAAGTATCATTCTTTCCATTTTCAATTCAAAACCCTAAACGGTCCTTTGTGAACAATGTCTGATATGGAACCAAAGATTTGATTTGATGTTGCCAGCCCGAGAGTACAGCCTCTGTACCTGAACCACTAAATTCGAACTTGCCATCCCTGATGCTATGATTTTAGAGCGTGAGTTTCTGAGACGGATCTGAGATCTAATTCGACTGGGACGTGAAACTCGAGTTGAAATGATTACCCACTTCCACCAGCGTGTCTTTCTGATCGCAAGTTGATTTGATTTTGAAACGTGGATAAGCGCACGTGATTCCCACTTTCTCCAACCAACGACCCGTGGAAAATGCCCCTCAGCTGTAGAAACTTACCACTTTCACCAGCACATGATCCTACACGAACTGCTCCTTAGCTGTTGAAAGATTTCACTTTCCTCAGCGTGCCACCATGTGAGAACTTATCCTTAGCTGTTGGAAGTCTTTGCTTTCACCAGCGCATCACCCTGTGGAAAACCCCCGTTAGCTGTGGAAAGCATGCACTTTCAACAACGCACGACCTTGTAAAGACCACTCCATAGCTGTGGAAAACATGCACTTTCAATAGCGCACGACCTTGTAAAGACCGCTCCATAGCTGCGGAAAGTCTTCACTTTCAACAGCGTACAACTTTGTAAAGACTGCTCCACAGCTGCGGAAAGAATGCACTTTCAACAGCGCACGACCCACGAAACTGATTGTTGGACATTTTGAAATTCACCACTTTCAACAACGCACAAACTTATGAGAACCGCTCCTTAGCTGCTGAAATTCGCCACTTTCCACAGCTAACACTCAACTTTTGGACACACGTTAGCTGTTGAAAGTGAATTATGCAAATCTTGAAAATAATACTTTATGGATCATATTATTTTCTAAGAAAAAAACCAAAACCTAAGTTTTGCAGCTAAAAAGACTCAAAAATGAATTGAGGCAACTACCGATAGCCATGCTGTCCATCACAAAACTCGACTAAAAGGACGGTTTTATTTTGGGAGATAACATCTGGCTCCAACTGGGATGGAGACCTCCCTGCGAGGTTTCCAAGAACCTAGTAGTTCCAGTAGCCTTTATCATTGGGCACAGAGTCATCAAGCCTTTAGCACTGATCCCTCTGCAAATCTGTAGTAGCATTGGGCATGGAGTCATCAAGCCTTTAGCGCTGATCCCTCTGCAAACCTGTAGTAGCATTGGGCATGGAGTCATCAAGCCTATGCAATTGTTCCCCTATAACTTGCATGCTGCCCAAGCTTATTCATGAAATCAACAACTGAGAAAAATCAAATTCCTCGCATGGTGAGATTATTCTTCTACCTACCCCTACACTAGCCATCTCTGTCATTTGTTAAGTGAATGTTGATTTCCATAGTAGCCATCCAAGCAATTTGAACACTAAGGAAATCTTGTCTTTATTACTGATCAACAAATGATGTTGAATATGCAACCACAGTGACAAGGAGATTTTCAGGAAACCATATTTACCTGAGAACATGGACGAGTTGGAGAAATCTGGAACTTTCGAGCCCTCTGAAAAGTGTAACTCTATGAAGGCTGCCACTGGATCCTTGTAAAGAAGATAAGAAACATGTTGCTCTTCAGGAAACAACTGCATGTCTATGACAACCTCTTGTTCAGCCATGACTGTTCTTATGCAATAAGACTAATCATCTTCTTGTCCTCTTGAGATTAATTCGTGATTATTAAAAACTATACTTTCCTTATCCGAATAATGCTCACAAGAGGATAACAAAATAAGATTTCCATCACATGAATAAGAAACAACTGAGAACATATAGTTTATTATGAAATCATCAGTCATCTTAGGCTCTTCTTGATTTACAAACTGATCATAAGCTTCACATGCATACCTGTCTCTGGAATACTCAGCGGATACTGAAAAATCTGACCCTGAAACTGAATCTAACTTACATGTGGGCTGCTGTCCCAAATCTGCTCCAACCTCATTTCTCTCCTGCTCAGCCATGGCTGTTTCTTTGCTGGAAAACTGATCACCTTCTTGTTCCTTGTCTATAGAACATTCTGCCAATGTTGACGAATCTGATTCTACATATGAAATGTACTCACCCTCAGGCTGCTGATCCAAATCTGCTTCAAACTTATTGTTTTCTTTAGAACAGTCCTCAGCGGATGATGATAGAGCAATGTTTAAATGACAAGGATTATGATCAACTAGGAACATGTAGTTTTCAATGCAATCATTGGTTATTATAGATTTTTTCTGATTTGCAAATTGATCATAAACTTCAGATTCATACCTGTCTCTGGAGTACTCTGAAACTGTTGAAAAATTTAGATCTGAATCTAAAAAGACCTCACATACTCGATGCTGTTCTAAAACTGTTCCAACCTCATTATTCTCCTACTCAAAATCTGAGTTATAATGACATTCTGCTTGCTCATGTGCTTGTAGATTTTCAAAGAAATCTCGACCTTGGATCCTTCGAGAAGCACGAATGTTTTCCTCCACCTCTCTAGCATATTCAAACAACTGGATTAAGGATGGAGACTTTCGTTCTAACAGAAGAAGGGAAAGTTTTGAGTGAAGACACATAACATAATGTATCATGGCAGATTTTTTTGAAGGTCGGATCTCCAAAGGCATGTCATGATACATGCGGTTAAACTTTCGATTGAAAATATGCAAAGTTTGACTCTGCTCTCTCTTCAAAGCATAAAAGTCACCAAGGTAAGAATCTAGAGATTTGTACTTGTCCCAATACTTCAGGAAAGCATTAGAGAACTTGGTCCAAGAACCAATTGAATCAACTCTCAGACTTTTAAACCATGCAGCAACATCTTTGATCAAAGATTTCGAAAACATTCTCATGATCACATTTTCATGCACAATTGAAAAATGATCAACAAAATCCAAAAAGGATTCTGCGTGCCCCTCGGCTGAAGTTTGATTCTCTCCGGAAAACAAAGGGAGATATTCATAACAGTCCTCAGGATAAGGATGAAGAATATGGGGTAGCTATAAAGGTTTGAACATCTTCATCCATATTTTAACTTGAAAAGTTGTGGGCTGGTCATGAGAGATGGTAAGTTGTTTGTCAGGTTCAGAAATTATGGCCAGAGGGGCTGAGATCTGGGCAGATTTTGAAACAGGTTCAACCTCCTCAAGGTTGTATGAATGCTCAGATTCAGAGGGAATCTGAATGCAGATCTCGTCTTTAGGAATAGGATGAGGTAAAGCTATAGGATTGACCTCAACAACATAAGGAGGCTGCAGGCTTTCCTCTTCTAAATATGGACTTATAAAAGATGGTTGATAATCTTCAGAGTATACGAAACAAAGAATAATTCTTTTAACATGTGAAGGAAAAAGTATAAAGGAGCTGATAAAGAAATACAACAGTTCACGAAGCAGGCTAATGAACTGGTACATGGATTTGAAATTTAACTCCTTCATCTTTTGTCAACCGGATCCTCCCCAGCGGAGTCTTTAATCGTGGAGTCGCCAGATAGAAAATTACAACCAAGTAGTGTCTAACTTTTGTCTATCATCAAAGATCAGATCTATGTCGTCTCCCAGGGAAGCTGAGCTTCAATCTCCTCTCCCCGGCAACGACGCCAATTTGTTATCGCTCCAGGAAACTCTCCTAGGCTGTAAGTCGGAGATGCTTGGTAACTAAATTTTTTTTTGGGAACTATTTTCTTAATAATTTATGTGGTTTTTGGATCAAGATGAATATCTAGGGACTGAACTGTGTGTTCAAGACTGTCTAGAAATATAAAATCTCACAAGGCCTTCTAGCAATGCAGTCAGACAAGGTTGGATCAAACAGAAGAGAAAGTAGCTATTGAACCAAATTATACTCATATAAAACAAGCACAATGGGTTTAATAACTAAGAAATAACTTATGATTATCAACTTAATCAATCAATAAATGAGATGACAGTCACATACAGATTGAATGAGCATCAATAAAGAACATTCACTCATAAGATATCAGAGAACAAAAAAGAGAAGTCTGACAACACAACTGAAGGAAGCTTGAAATCTTTCATATAATAAGAATAAGTCTTTCTTACAGTAGCAGCATGTAGAAAACAAAATCGAACCCCCTTCATTCATCTCCTTACTGTAGTTTTATAGCTTAACCATTCAGTTATCAGATCCTAAAACTATGGATCTGAATTTCTAGAAATAGTAAACAAATAATAGGAATAGATCCTCAAATAAAGTAAATCTTTATCTGCTGGCCCTCAAAATATGGTTGAAATCTGATGATGTGTAGCTCAGCCTCCCAAGGCTCTCTGAAATTCGAATTATGTGATGTGGCTCCCAAAACCCTGAAATTCTGCCTCTTTTAAAGATGGTAAATGACATTTGTACACATTTCTTCTCTTCATTTTCCAAAAGTAGTTGATTAAATAGATTTGATAATTCATTAATCAAGCCTTAGAAGAGGTTTCAATTCATTCTCACACAAAAAATTACGATTTGGGCGAAAATCATAACATTCTGGCTGTGACAGGCTTTCCATAGTGCATAGCCCGTGAAAAACGCTCCTTAGCTGCGGAAAGTCAGCACTTTCAACAGCTAACGGGTCATAAAATATCGATTTGCGTTGTTGAAAGCGGGCAGATTTTCAAAATTAAATTTCTCGGTCATAGAAAATCCGTTTTTCATGTATGAATAGTCGATCGACATCTAGAGAATCTGATATTTCCAATGGTGTATTCAGATCTTCATTTGGAGTTCGGGAAGGGATTGAAAAGTGCCCTGCAATTTTAAGTATCATTCTTTCCATTTTCAATTCAAAACCCTAAACGGTCCTTTGTGAACAATGTCTGATATGGAACCAAAGATTTGATTTGATGTTGCCAGCTCGGGAGTACAACCTCTGTACCTGAGCCACTAAATTCGAACTTTCCATCCCTGATGCTATGATTTTAGAGCATGAGTTTCTGAGCCGGATCCGAGATGTAATCCGACTGGGACGTGAAACTCGAGTTGAAATGATTACCCACTTCCACCAGCGCGTCTTTCTGATCGCAAGTTGATTTGATTTTGAAATGTGGATAAGCGCACGTGATTCCCACTTTCTCCAACCAACGACCCGTGGAAAATGACCCTCAGCTGTAGAAACTTACCACTTTCACCAGCGCATGATCCTGCATGAACTGCTCCTTAGTTGTTGAAATCTTTCACTTTCCTCAACGCGCCACCATGTGAGAACTTATCCTTAGCTGTTGGAAGTCTTCGCTTTCACCAGCGGATCACCCTGTGGAAAACCACCGTTAGCTGCGGAAAGTCTTCACTTTCCTCAGTGTGTGACCTTTTAAGAACTGCTCCATAGCTGTGGAAAGCATGCACTTTCAATAGAGAACGACCTTGTAAAGACCGCTCCATAGCTGTGGAAAACATGCACTTTCAACAGCGCACGACCTTGTAAAGACCGCTCCATAGCTGCGGAAAGTCTTCACTTTCAACAATGCACAACTTTGTAAAGACTGCTCCACAGCTGCGGAAAGAATGCACTTTCAACAGTGCACGACCCGCGAAACTGATTGTTGGACATTTTGAAATTCACCACTTTCAACAGCACACAAACTTATGAGAAGCGCTCCTTAGCTGCTGAAAGTCACCACTTTCCACAGCTAACACTCAACTTTTGGACACACGTTAGCTGTTGAAAGTGAATTATGCAAATCTTGAAAAGAAGATTTTATGGATCATATTATTTTCTAAGACAAAAACCAAAACCTAAGTTTTGCAGCTAAAAAGACTCAAAAATGAATTGAGGCAACTACCGATAGCCATGTTGTCCATCACAAAAGTCGACTAAAAGGACGGTTTTATTTTGGGAGATAACATGTGATAGTACCCGGTGATTCCCATGAATGACTGGATATCTGCTACATCCTTGGGGATAGGCGATTCCATGATGGCTCTTATCTTCTCTGGGTCAATTGCAATACCTTCTTCAGATATTACATGTCCTAGGTACTGTATTTTATTTTGATAAAAGTCACATTTGTCAAATTTTGCATACAACTTGTGTTTTCTTAAATTTTGCAATACTATTGTTAGATGTTCTTCTTGTTCTTCTTCTGTTTTCGAATAAACTAGGATATCGTCAATAAATACCAAAAAAAACTTATCCAGATACTGACTAAAAATATTGTTCATTAAACACATAAACGTTGCTAGTGCATTAGTGAGACCAAATGGTATAACAACAAATTCATAATGTCCATATCTCGTTCTGAATGATGCTTTACTTATGTCTTCATCCTTTATTCTGACCTGGTGATAAACAGATCTTAAATCCAACTTAGAAAAAATCTTTTCCCCTCCCACTTGATCAAACAGATCATTGATTCTCGGTAGACGATATTTGTTCTTAATAGTCATTTTGTTTAGTTGTCTATAATCAATGCATAAACTTAGAGTTCCGTCTTTATTTTTAACAAAAAGGACTGGTTCTCCCCACAGTGAGACACTTGGTTTGATGTATTCCTTATCCAACATTTCTTGTAGTTGAATTTTTAACTCTGTTAACTTGAGTAAACTCATCCTGTAGGGTGCCTTAGATATAGGGGCTGAACCAGGCAACAGATCAATAAAGAAGTCTATCTCTCTTCTTGGGGGCAGTTTAGGTATTTCGTCAACAAAGAAATCTCTAAAATCATGTAAGACAAAAAAATCTTCTAAGCTATGTTTATTTTCTTTTTCCAACAGATTTGTCACATGGATAACATAAATATGACAACCTTTACTCATGCATTTGTTAAATTGAATTGCTAAAATCTGCCTAACTGAGACTAGTTTTTGTATGCCTTGTACTGTCCTAACAATGTTGTCTTTGTCTTTGTAAGTGAGTGATTTTTCATAACAATCCAAAATTGCTTTATTCCTCTCTAACCAATCCATTCCAATAATTATATCGCAAGACCCTAACGGTAGAATATTCAGATTTATATTTGTGTTTTGACCATCTAAACTGAACTCATAATAAAAAATGAATTATGTTACCTTTCTTTTTGTTCCTGTTGCTAGTTGTACTAGCCAAGACTTTTTATTCCTTACTTTCTTAAGTTTATTTGAATCCACTATACTAGGAGCAACATAAATCAAGGTAGCTCCTAGATCAATTAAAATAGAAACATGATTATTGTTAACTTTACCTTCAACTTACACTATAGTGGACTGGTGGTCAGATTGTTGACCATCCACGACTTCATTGATCCTGTGTACACTTTTGCCGACATCTCCCATTATAGAGGCCTCTTGCAACTTGTGAACTGTGGTCCTGGCTGTAGAAGTTAGACGTGGACAATTCCTCCTTAAGTGAGGTTCTCCACATTCCCATCATTTTAACAGTTCTCTGGGGCTGTCCCCAAACTTCTTGGTTCCCAGATTAATTGATTTACCTCCCCCCTTGGGTGTTCTAGTTATTGGAGTGGAAATATTTCCTTGGGAAATTCTTTGCTACATTCTAGAAAGGGGATGGTTGATATCCCTTCTTCCGCTGGTTCATTCTATCTTGTTTCTTGTATTTACAAGCATTGGGAAGTTCAGACTATTGTTTGTATTGATCGTAACGCATTTAGGCCTTTCTAAAAACTTCGCTTAAGGTCTTGGGGTTTTTGAACTCGATTCTGTCCTTATAGGACCGTGGTAAGCAGCTTAGGAACCGCTGGATTTTTACCTTGTCCTACCAGATATAAGGCAATAACCTTAATAATTCCAGGAATTTGTTTATCAGGTCATCCATAGTCATTTGACCAAGTCGTAGCTCATAAAACACTTTGGTATTTCTTTCATAGTAACTTTCAGAAAAATACTGTAAATATTTCTTGAAATCCGACCACTCCATCTGATTTTCCTTTAGGCCCTTGGCCAACTTCAGGTCTTTCCACCATATAATTTCTTTTCCTTTCAGGTTATATATGGCCTTTCTTACCTTCATGTTGCTGGAATAATTGTAGATTTGGAAATATTTTTTTATGTCTAGTAACCATGCTTCAGCCTCCTCCCCTATCCTGGATTCCCCATCAAAGGTGGATGGTTTGATTTTATTAAAATCTCCTTCCAGGTGGTCCACCTATTCCCTCTTTCTTCCTGTGGTTGTTTTGTCTTCTGTTGATGGTGTGCATTTGGAAGAGTTGTCCCCTTTTTCTGCTTCGGGACCAAAATTTTTGGAGGCTCTTTTGCTGAATTCTTCTTCTTTGTTATTGTCTTTTGGGATCTTCTTTGTTACTATGCTATACAACAGTAATTCATTTATTTCCTACTGTTCTTGTTGTGCTTTTTTCAGTTACTCATTGTCTTCTTTGAAAACTTGCAGCTCCACAATAAGGTTTCTCATAGTTTCTAGAACCTGGGTGGCAGAACTTCCTTCACTATTCTACCCAGGCCCTCCAGGAGGTCCTTGCTCGGGATTCTCCTCAAGTCTGATATCCTCTTCATTCTGTGTTTCCATTATCACAACAAAATAAAATTTTTGTGTTTGTAACAGTAAGCGTTTTGTTAGTTTTTTATTAAACAAAAAGCATGTGCTAAACAAACATTTTCAGCCCTGTTTAAGGTCCAAGTGTTGTAACCTTTGCTCTGATACCATATGTAATGTACCCCAAATTTACCCAATTAAAAAAAAAATTGATAGGTGCATTAATGCTTCTTTACTCTCATATATTTAATTGTTTTAAACCTGTAATTTCTAATAACAAGTTGTTGACCTTCTCGCGAAGTCAAGCTTATTAAATCAATTCGGTGCATATCACAATAGTTGTCTCAACTGATGAGAGATTTATCTATCCATGAAAGACATGTGATTTTTTTATCTCCACCAGTCTATAGGAAATCTATCCTAAACATGGATTTCTCTTTTAACCAAATCCTAATACCCTCCACTTCACGTCCAATGAAGGAGTACCACTAACTTGCCATACCACATTCCCTTACAAAAGTATTCTTTTCTTATCTATACTTTAAAACCCATGCATAATACTCATTGAAAATAATAGTGGACATACACTCCTTACCATTGTCTTCTATGAGTAAATAAATGTATTTCCTAGGTCTATAGTCGGGCGAGGTAGTGTATTTCTGAATTCATTAATTATGTTAACATAGGTTTTACTTAGAGTTTTCCACGTTATCGATTATGAAACGTATACGAGTCTATTCTCTACCCTTTTGCCATTACTAACAATGTGTTCTAACTGTTATTTAAGTGGTCAGTCTTGGCAATTTTCTTTTCGTTAAAACCTTTAACCTGGTAGTTAGAGGGAACTTGACTCACACATCAGTTATATATATAACAGGGTTGATTGGGATGTCAAGGTTTAGCGTTGAGGTTCAACATCCGACCTAGCATGAAAAGTAAACATTAGACCCAATGTCCTATCGAGTCCGACCCCATTCCTTTTGTCCAACAATACCTCATCCCAACTAAAAGACAGGGATTTGTACTAACAGTCTTTATGGCTTGGTTAAATGCAAAAACAGATTGGTCCGTAATTGTGATAACGTCTCTGGCTCAGAAATTTATTAGGGTTATGCAACAGTACTGATCCTAGGTTGTTCGTGACCAATGTGTATGTGCCAAGTGAGTTTATTCACATGGCCATTGTACCCACACCTTCCCTCTCCATTACTTTGATGCGAGAGGTACCTGGTAACTAAGTCTCAAACTTCGTTTGGCTCCTATGCAGTTTTGTAAAACCTCCCCGCGTTAACTTCTGCAAGGTTTTCTCTGTGCATAAAAAATGGAAGGTGACTAGAAAGGCTCATGTTCTGTGTACAACAAGAAGATGGATACACGCCCATCTGGTTCTTCTCCTTTACTGGGTAATCTCACCTTTACTCTAACGATTATAATATCCTATGAGTAGGTAGTTCAAAAAAGAAACGTTAATGAAAGTTTTTCAGTAACTGATGGGTTGAGTCTCGCTTATCATTTATTTTCTGGGTATATTCCATCCCTTCTCTGTGTCTTGTATGGCTGTAACCCATCTCATGGTGGTCACGATATTGGCCTTTCCTGTCAAGTATCCACCCTTCACTCGTGCTCTTTGTTGAAGTTTTGTAAGTTGCTTACCAGGTGGATCAATTTGTTTGAGTTAAGGGATAGCCATGTCATATTATTATTTCCTTTTTCGGTAGTAGCTATCCCCAGACTCCTCCTTACAATTTAGTCTAGTGCGTTTTTTGTTTTGAAGTTCACTCATGGCACATCGAATGTCGAAACACCCGAGGATGAAATATTCTCGGGGTTTCTACAGTAACCCTAACATTTCATACCTAAAGTGTCCTATGTAAGTGACAACGTATAGTTATTCTCTGTGTGTTCTACCAAAATTTATCTTTTCCAAAATGTGAGGGTTTTTGCCAACAAGATCGTACCTTGAATTTTATTGCTCATCTTTGAAAAAAAAAAGGGGGTTCACGACATACCTCTCTTCTCAGAATCCACTTGGTCCAATCTTTCTCTACGATCATTCCTAAGTTGGTCGAAGGAAAAATCTGTAGGAATAGGTTTCATATTTATTCTTTCTATTTTGAAAAGAGCTTTCAAGCCGACTCGGGAAGAGGTTACGCATCTGAGCTCACGGTAAGAAAATTTTCATTCTTCGACAATAGAAGTTATAAAGTCATAATTCAATCTTGTGACTGCGATAAGATTTTCCTTGTCACTGGGTAATTTTAATAACTAGATCGAATTATCTTGCACGAACCTATGCGAAGAATATTATAGGCCTAAGACTACCACTGTGTGATTATTCCATAATTTAAATTGTCTTAAAGGATTTACCATACTCTCCATTCTGGAAATTTTTGCAATTTACTTACCTAATTTAACTTCTTTAGCGTAGAGGAAAAAGGCAGTTTATGTGTCCATAATTTTGTTCTTGACTGCATTTTCTTTATCATCAGTTTGTAAGTTTGATAAATATGAGAACAATAACTCTCCATCCTATCTACAGTCTGACTAGGAAATTCTATGGGACATACTTCATACTATGAAAAATTTACAGTTTGGTCTATGCATTGTAGCTTACATATTTAATAATGTTCCATCTGTTTTTTATCTTTTGAGCCATTGATTTAATAGTTCGGCTCTAACTTGATTCAAGTAAATTACTTATAATTTTCTATGTGCCTATATTTCTGTGTTCGAAACAAAAACTTGAATGTTACATCCCATCAGCGTAAAACATAACAAATGTAATATCAGAAGGGAATTATATGCCTCTGTGTAACATGTATGATCTGTATGAATTGGTTAGATTATCAAAGTATTAAAGGTTTGGTGTTGTTTTTCTCGCTTATCTACAATTCCAGAATTAAGATTTTCGGTTACCAAACTAATGATGGGATCTCTATTTACTTTGCGAGGGTACCCATCATAATTTTCTGGTTCCACTCCTCCCCTTGGACCTGTGGGTAGTTTTCTCAGCGATGCCGATGGGAAGCACTCGCGCCCAAAGTCTCAAGCTAAGTACTATTCTTGTAATTGAAATCTTTAATATTTATTCTGGTATTAATTATCCTTAACACTGATTTACTAATTCTCAACTCTTTCTTTTTGCAGGACTTACTCACTCTACTCAACTGGATCGACGAGCTCGCCATGCTCGAAAGGTATTCGAGTTCCGACTCTTGGCGTTTAAGTCTCAGTTTCCAAGTTCTGTTCATAGAGGTACATAGTGCCGTGTTAGGGTACTATTATTATGATAGCTTTTTTTGCAGGGTTCCATAGATAACCTGGTTAATTGTATCTTAAATCCTTCATGGAATAAACATATCGACCAATTTTGAACAAGGGAGAAAACCCTTAACAATATGGTTTCCAACTTAAATAGTATGATGGCATGCATTAAATATATATATTGGAAAATTTGTTTCTAGATTTTCTACCATAGAGAGGACCATACTTTTCTATGTCCTTTAAATAAACTGTTGATAAAAAGTATTTTAAATTGCATGTAAATCAAGAGGTCGACACACTAACTTCTGTGTGTGAATACATTCGATATTTTGTACAGTTATATGCAATTTAAACATACAATAATATATATATATATATATATATATATATATATATATATATATATATATATATCTTGTCTCTGTTTTCTTTAAGAATTCATTTAGCCTTTACAATAGGCCAATAACCGTCGAGCTAAATATCTATAGCTATCTATAATTATATGGTAACATTTATGATTCCAAGCATTAACTCTACATCATTTGACTTGATTGCACATTATATGCATGCATATATTTACATAACTCAACTTATTTACAGTCCACCCACACAGTAGCCTTCTTACTTTACTAAAAGAATAAAATCAAACTGTACAGACTGATCCAACAATTCATTTTATTCTACCAGCTAAAAAAAAGTAAACAATTCAACAGAAAAATAAGTAGAGGTACATATCTGAACAAAGTGCTAGGACAACAAATGGAACAACCAAGTTCCACCCAACCATAGAACATAATAGCCAATGTACTACCAGGTAGATAGATTGTTCTATGTGTTTGTCCTCAATATTTCTGAAAGGGATTCAACGTTCCCCCTCCTTGTTTCCTCGATTTCGAAGGATTCACACCTCCAAGGTCTTTTGCAAGAATTTTTACCCTTAGGGATTTTTTCCGTTTCTTTACAAACTCTACCGTTTCTTCATTGATATATATCGAGGTCTAGTGTTGCCTTGTTGTGAAGCCATGTGGGTTTTTTAATATGAAGTTGAATGTTTCCTACTGTGTATCACAATTTGTGTTGTATTTCTTTCTTTCTGTTTGTAAGTATGGGTCCACTCTTCTTAATTTACAAGCAACTCTCTTTTGGTCCTTACGAATAAAATGTTTCCTTGATGGCTATGCATTCCAGCCCGACACAAATAAATTTTGCGACTTCAGTGGTTTCTGAACAATTCCGTTAGAAAATGCCCCATGGCATATCATACTGGGGTTTATGTAACTTCTTGGATTGAGAATGCCTCCCACTATTGTTATCATTGGTTGCGGATATTATATGCCATTAGGATTTTGGAAAAAAATTAGTAAGAAGGTTAATCTTTGTATTTAACGTTGATTTATAAATACCCTCTTTAATACAGACCATCAGATTTAGGGTAGGTTTTAACCCCAGCAATAGTGTATAGCATTTGTCCTGTGTGTAACATTTTCACCATGCCTTTGGCCTATTTGTACGACCTGTCTTATGCAATTCGTAATTCAAGTGTTAGTACTGTTTATATTATTTCATTTCATAAAGCAATGGATTTATCTGCCATTGGTACCAACGCTAATGATGGGACCCTGTTGTTGCGAGGGTACCCATCAAAATAAGTTAGAACCATCCTCCCCTCGGCTCAAGACCTCTATCAGACCAAAACGCGATAAGGGAAAAGACACATCATCTTCAGTCATGAGTTAAGTACCATTCTGACTCAAACTCTTTCTATCCTTCATCCTTCTGTTGAAAATTTTATCCATCTTATTTTCGGTTATATAATACTAATGTAAATTTTGAAATTCCTTGCAGGGAATTCGACTGTGTACAACTCCGGATGCCATCTCCCGTCAAAGGCGCAAAAGGTATTCGGGTTTCAATTTGTAGCTCTCAAATGCGTGCCGTAGTTTTTCTACGAACTGATACGATTCTAAACCAAGGGTTAACATCGTGGTGACAGAGATCTTACTGATTCACAAGATTTAGAATATGATTATAGTTTAAGAGTTGCATATTCTATTTATTTTCTTTGGGATGGCAATACAGACATTCATTCTTGCTGAGCAATGGATCTGTAAATGAATGATTCTGAAATGGAATTCAACAAGCCTTCATGGATAGTTATTCTGACTTGATTCTTTCCTTGGATCTTATTTTGATTTTGCATTCTATTTTATCTTCAGTCATTATGTATTCCAAAAATTCCACTAAGACTTAGATAGACTATTGTCCTCTACTGCATTTCGATGTCTGTTGTTCATACAGTCTGAACTTGTAGTCATGCATTGCATGGAATTATATATTTCCAATGACCCACATCCTTTTTAAATCGAATCTCAACGAAAAGAACGCTAGAATATCAAACTATTGTACAGGTATTAAGTATACATAATTATATATCCAAATGTACATAATCCTATATGAATGCTTATTCTTGTCATGCATCGATTCTATAATAATGTTATTACTCTCTATGGCTTATTACAAAAATATGCAAATATATAGTCATTTCGTTTTTGTCTATCCTTCAACATTTTCTAAGTCATTACTATCAACTAATCTATACAGAGGATAATTAAGGAGGCTCTGAGATTGTCAAAGTAGTTAGATATGCATGTATAATTTATAGATACATCTCTGTTAATTAAATCCAAAGAGCTTCGTATACATGAGGTCATTTTAATTATACTTTATTTGCACGATTGGTTCTATATGTTGCTAGAACAGTTGGTATATTAACTGTCTAATATGTGCGTGCATATAGGTATATATTACCATTCCTACTGTAGGGAATTCAATTTAAGCTTCCATTAACATATGTACATATTTCCACTTATAATTACGTATATACATAACTATTTACATATAGCTCTATATATATGTATAGTGATTTACTGTCAGAATTTATTAGTTAGTAATGCACACAACATTATGCTAATTCTACTCTTTCAATCATTTAAATCACAATGACTATTGTCTAAAAGAAATTTCAGTAGAAATCATTCACCCAGTAATATATCGCTGCATACTGACAGCCACATAAAAACAAGAGATATGTAAACAGAAAGGGGTAGATGAACATATCTGAACCAAAACACTGAAGACAAAGGGAAAAACCACGTTCCTCCCAATCATAGAATAGGGCAGCCAAATCACTTGCCCGATTCACCCCCTAGCCTGACCATGAGTCCATGAGGGAAAACTTGGAAAATTCCTCAGTAATTTCTTCAGTGCCGACAGATTCCTCTTGCCTCGCACTAAATCAGGAGTGTTCATAACAGAAAGAAAACCAATCGTCTCTTTCCCCAACATACTAGGGAGCGTCCTGCCTCTTCACATATGCTATTTAACAAAACAATCCTTTTGCCTAGGTCTTTCTTCCCCCCCTTGGGAATTTTTGCAGCTTTCTAAATCCCTGATTTTCAAGGAATGCCAATGGCCAAATATCTGATTTTCCACTTGTAACAATCAACCCAGAGGTAGTTCCAACATGTTCCCCACTCATGGAGTCATGGTCAGCTGATTTTAACATGGCTGCTCCATTTGTCCTCCTACAATCAATATAAAATATTCTGTTTTGATACAAGTGTCATAGTCAAATAGTTAGTTGGGTCAAATAAGATCTCTGCCCAACATTCATAATAATTACTTACAATTATAAAATTCAAAATTCAGAATTTCCATAAATGGCAAAAAATTTCCAAATTCGAATTTACTAAAAACAGAATAATTTTCCAACAAATTTTAAATTTCAAAATAATTTTTTTTTGGAGATGTCACAACCTTTCCCCCTTCAATAAAACACTGTCCTCAGTGTTTGTTCCTTTCTTGGAACAGGATTGGATGATATTTCTGTAAATCTCCCTCCAACTCCCAAGTGGCCTCCTCAGGACTAAAGTGCTTCCATTGCACCTTTACCTGAGCGACGAATCTGTTCCAAAGTGCTATTTATCTCCGGTCCCGAATACGCAGGGGTTCCACCTAGAACTCGTCTTCTGGTTCCACCTGCACTAAGTTCCAATCAATCATATGAGTAGGGTCATGCACATACGTTTTCAACAAAGAAACATGAAATACATTATGAATCCTTAGATTAGCTGGAAGTGCAAGTTGGTATGCTACGGGTCAATTTCGAGCTACTATCTCGAAGAGTCCACAAAACCTGGGTGCCAACTTGGCACAGTTTCCTAATTTTAGTGAACATTTTCGAGCTTTGACCTTCAAATAAACATGGTCTCCCACTTGAAATTCCAAGTGTCTTCTTTTCTGATCTGCATAGCTCTTTTGTCTGTCCTGTGCTTCCTTTAAGTTCTTTTGTACCTTCCTTACCATATTCTCCATTTCTTGGAGCATCTATGGTCCAACCATGAGTTTTTCAACTGGGTTATCTGAGCTAATCGGAGTCGTACACTTCCTACTGTACAGTACCTCAAAAGGGCTTAACTTAGCCGAAGTTTTGTACCCATTGTTATATGCAAATTCTACCAAGTGTAGATAGTCTTCCCACTTGTTTGGTTTTGTTATTACGTACATGTGAAGCATATCCTCTACAATTTGGTTTTTCCTTTCGGTTTGTCCATCCGTTTGTGGGTGATAACTCGTACTGAAATTCAAATTAGTATTTAGTCCTGCAAACAATTCCTTCCAAAATACGGATGTGAATTTTACATCTCTATCAGAAATCGCCAATTTAGGAATACCATGCAGTCTAAAAATTTCTTTCATAAATATTTCAACAATGTTTATAGCTTTAAAAGTAGACTTTATAGGAATAAAGTGTGCAAACTTATTGAGTTTGTCGATTACCACCATAATAGAATCATTATGTTTCTGAGTTTTAGGCAAACCTGTTATATAGTCCAGCGATATGGTCTCCCATTTCCATTCTAGTACTGGTATGGATGTAATAGGCCGACTGAATGCTGGTGTTCGACCTTAACCTGCTAACAATCTTGGCACCTAGCCAAGTATTTTGTTGTTTCGCCCTTCATATTAGGCCAGTAAAATAGTTTTCTAAGTGTTGTTATCGTTTTCTGGTGTCTTGGATGGCCAGAATACGGTTTCTTATGCACTTCATCCAATACTATTAACTTTAACTCTGCTAAATCTGGTATGTAAAGTTTGTTTTTAAATCGTAATAGTCCCTTCTTGTCGATAATTAGATCTGGTTTATCTGAGTTTGCGGTATTGTTTTGTAATTATGCCATTATCTTAGTGTAATTTTCGTCGTTAATACTGTCATCCTTATTATTTGTTCCAGATCAGTTTCTTCCCTGCTGATATTTATCTCAAATAACCCATGGACTCTTCTACTTAAAGTGTCTGCTACCTTATTTTCCTTATCCTTGATATGTCTGACCTCGAAGTCGAATTCGCTCAAGAAGGCTAGCCATCTTGCTTGCCTCGTATTAAGATCTAGTTGGCTAAAAAGATATTTCACACCGCTATTATCCGTCAATAGTAGAAATTTTCTGCCCATTATGTAGTGTCGCCATATTTTTAAGGCATGTATTACCGCTGCCAATTCTAAGTCACGAGTGACATAATTTCTCTCATGTTCTTTTAATTTTCGGGACTCATAACAAACCACGTGTCCTTCTTGAGTTAGGACACCACCTAGTCCTTCTTTACTTGCATCAACACATATAGTGAAGTCTTTATCTGGGTCTGCTACCTTCAATATGGGTGCAGTTGTCAATAATTCCTTCAGCTTGTTAAAACTGTCTTGACACTTCTGTGACTAGTTAAACTTGGTCCCTTTCTTTTGTAATGACGTGATAGGGTAGGATATCTTGGAAAACCCCTCTATAAATCTGTGATAATATCTGGTGATTCCCATGAATGACCGGATATCTGCTACATCCTTAAGTACCGACCATTCCATGATGGATTTTATTTTCTCAGGGTCTACGACAATGGCTTCTGCTGAAATTACATGTCCTAGATATTGTATTTTCTTTTGATAAAAGTCACACTTATCAAATTTGGCGTACAGTTTGTGTTTCCTCAATGTTTGTAGAACTATTCTTAATTGTTCTTCATGTTCTTCCTCTATTTTAGAATAGACTAGAATATCGTCGATAAATACTAGTACGAACGTGTCTAAGTACTGTCTGAAAATACTTTTCATCAGGCACATAAACGTGGCTGGTGCGTTAGTGAGTCCGAAAGGTATGACTATGAATTCATAGTGTCCATATCTTATTTGAAAAGATGTTTTTCTTATATCTTCATCCTTTATCCTAACTTGATGGTTACCAGATCATAAATCCAATTTTGAAAAGATTTTGGCCCCACCTACTTGATCAAATAGGTCATTTATCATAGGTAAGGGGTACTTGTTCTTAATAGTCATTTTATTCAATTGTTCATAATCGATACAAAGTCTTAGAGTTCCATATTTCTTTTTCACAAAGAGGACTGGTGCCCCCCATGGTGAAACACTTGGTCTGATATAATCTTTGTCCAACAATTTTGTGTAATTGTATTTTTAGTTCTGTCAATTTTGGTAAACTCATTCGGTAAGGTTGTTTTGTGATTGGGACTGAACCGGGTAGTAGGTCTATGGAGAAGTCTATTTCCCTTATAGGAGGTAATTCCGGTATCTCATCCATAAACATGTCTCTGAATTCACGTAGGAAAACAAAGTTTTCTAACTTTGGCTTATCTTCTTTTTCTAACAGATTCGTTACTTGGATGGCATAAAATTGACATCCGTTTCTCATACATTTCTTGAATTGCATCAGTGAAACTTCTCTAATTGATACATGTTTTGGTATACCTTGGGTTGTTCTAGTAGTGCCATACTCGTCTTTATAATTAAGTGTCTTTGTATAACAATCTAGTACTACTTTGTGTTTTTCCAACCAATCCATTTCGATAATCATATCATAAGATCCTAGTGGTAGGATATTCAGATTTGTTTTTATGATTTGGCCATCTAAGCTAAATTTGAACTCAAAAATAAAGTCAAATACTTTCCTTTTAGTTCCTTTTGCTAGTTGTACCAACCATGTTTTTTCGTGCTTCCGTTTCTTAAGTTTATTTGACTCTACTACCTCAGGAGTAATATAACTTAACGTAGCTCCAGGGTCAATTAAAATAGAAATTCGAGTGTTATTGAATTTACCTTCAATTTCTACCATAGAGGACCGGTGGTCATCTTGCCGGCCATCAATGGCTGCATTTATCCGATGCAGGCTTCTGCCCATGTCACCCACCGTCGAGGCTTCCTACAAATTATGAACAACAATTCTGTTTTCTGAAATTAAACGTGGATAGTTCCTCCTTAGATGAGGTTCTCTACAGTCCCAACACTTTAATGGTTCGCGGGGGTTGTCCCGAAAATTCTTCATTCCCAGATTTATCGGTTTACTGCTGCCTTGCGTATTCGGATGGTTGGAGTGAAAATCTTTCCTCGAAAATCTTTTTGCTGCATTCCGATAAGGAGTTGGCTGGTATCCCTTCTTCCACTGGTTCATTCGATCTTGTTTCTTATCCTTCCAGGTTTTGGGAAACTCTTCTCGCTGTTTATACTGGTCGTATCACATTCGTGCTTTCCTGAATACTTCACTCAAGGATTTGGGGTTGTCAAACTCAATTCTGTCCTTGTAGGACTGTGGTAAACAACTTAAGAATCACTAGATTTTTACCTTATCCTCCCGGATGTACGGTACGAACCTTAGTAGTTATATAAATTTGTTTATAGGGTCCTCCATCTTCATCTGTCCAAGTCGTAACTCATAAAATTCTTTCGTTTTCCTTTCATAGTAGCTTTCAGAAAGGTATTGTTTCTTGAAATACTTCTTAAAGTCAGACCATTCCAACTGTTTCTCCTTTAAGCCCTTGGCCAATTTCACGTCTTTCCACCAAATGATGGCCTTCCCTTTCAGATTGTAGATGGCCATTCTGACCTTCATATTGTTGGAATAGTTGTAGATCTGGAAGTATTTCTTCATGTCTAACAACCATGACTCAACTTCTTCTCCTGTCCTAGATTCTCCATCAAAGGTAGCTGGTTTGATCTTTTTAAATTCTCCTTCAAGGTGGTCTACTTGTTTTCTTTTTTCTGTCTGTTTTAGTTTTGTCCTCAGTTGAAGGTGTACCTTCAGACGAATTGTCTCCTTTTTTTGTTTCAGGCCCATAATTCTTAGAGGCCCTTTTGTTGAACTCTTCATCATGGTTATCGTCCTTTGGGATTTTCTTGGTCACTATAATATGTACCAGGACTTGATTTATCTCTTGTTGTTCCTGCTGTGCTTTCTTCAGTTTCTCGTTGTCGGCTTTGAAAACCTGTAGCTCAACAATAAGATTCCTCACTATTTCCAACACTTCCGTGGGTGAGATTCTGTCACTATTCTGTCTCTGATTTTCAGGAAGTCTTTGTTTAGGATTTCCATCGATTATGATTTCCACGTCATCTTGTGCTTCCTTTCTTAACACAAAACATAAAACGTTTTCTGTTTGTAACAATGAAGGTTCATTAGTTTTGCATAAGTAAAAACAAAATATATGTCAAGAATTTAATGTGGCCTTGTTCAAGGTCCAAGTGTTGTAACCTTGGCTCTGATACCATATGTAATGAACCTCTAATTTGCCATAATTTTTTTTTTTATTCCACGACACATTTCTCTTCAATTTTTTTTAATAGCTTCGAATTTAAGAGGAGGCAAGATTTATTCCTGCCCACGATGACATTATTACACCAGTCTAGTTTACTTTGAACAAAAAAAACTTGCGTGGATAATTCTTCATAATTCTATCAATCCTCTTCACTCTCAAACTACTCCCAGCATGCTTATATATATATATATTTAGGTAGTATCTAGACTTAGGAGTTATAGTCCATCTCTCTCTTTTAGACATGAGTTCATATGCTTGCGCACATGACTATTTATTTCACTTTGAAATAAATCTCATACACCATATATAAAGTAATGAGGTCGGGACATATCCCTTATCATAATATAAAAGGTTTAATATAAGATGATTGGCATCATTTGGTATGGTTCAATTCATTAAAAAAAAAAACACATTTCCTTATGAGTAGTCGTGGTTAGTGTCCCGCCAGTCCCCATTTACACAAAAGATTGGGTAACGATTTCCAAACTAAACCCTTGTTTAACTCGCTCTTAACTAAATGCTCTCTTAATGAAATTTCAATTGAACGATATGTTAACTGCAATGGATGGTTGGAGTGGACGTACTCCACTAGTCGTATCATGAAGGGACTGTCATTAACTTCACAATTTTCTTGATGAGGGAAGAGTGGTTTACTTGTCAGAAGAGTTAAAGATATGCACCTAAAATTAATGGATATCTCGAGCATGCAAATTTCGATAGTTTCACCTGACATTTACTCCAATCCAATCATGACAACTCTTCCCCATCACATGGCAAGACCATAATTCGTACCCTCAACATTTAATTGGTGTAGCAGAGCTCCTCTTAGGGTTTCGTGAGTTTCTATTGTCAATGTGAAGTCCACCGAAAATGTCTATGCGTATTAACATTTCTCAACAGGAAAGGCTGTCGACTTGGAGGGTGTAAATCAGTGGAACAGTCGGTGCTATACGCCTCCCTGGTAAGTTTGTGATACCACTTGTGTCCTTAGTTATTTGAACGAGGACTCTGGTTTCCATCAAGGTGGGAGAACCCTTGTATTGAAAGTCTTACTATGACTGTAAATTGAATCTACCCCTTTAACGTTGTTCCTCATAACTTTCTGGATGGTTCTGCTATCGGGTAGATAGATTGTTCTATGTGATCATCCTCAATATTTCTGAAAGGGATTCGACGTCCCGCCTCATTGTTTCCTCGATTTCGAAGGATTGACACCTCCAAGGTATTTTGCAAGAATTTTTACCCTTAGGGATGTTTTCCATTCCGTTACAAACTCTATAGTTTCTCCGTTGATATGTATCGAGGTCTGGTGTTCCACTGTTATGAAGCCACGTGGGGTTTTTAGTATGAAGTTGAATGTTTCCTACTGTGTATTACAATTTGTGTTGTATTTCTTTCTTTCTATTTGTAAGTATGGGTCCACTCTTCTGAATTTCCAAGAGACTCTCTTCTGGTCCTTACAAATAAAATGTTTCCTTGATGGCTATTCATTCTAGCCCGACACAAATAAATTTTGCGACTTCAGTGGTTTCCGAACAGTTCCATTAGAAAATACCCCATGGCATATCATACTGGAGTTTATGAAACTTCTTGGATTGAGAATGCCTCCCACTGTTGTTATCATTGGTTGCGGATATTATACGCCATTAGGAATCTGGAAAAAAATTAGTAAGAAGGTTAATCTTTGTATTTAACGTTGATTTATAAATACCCTCTTTATTACAGACCGTCGGATTCAGGGTAGGATTTAACCCCAGCAATAGTGTATAGTATTTATCCTATGTGTAACATTTTCACCATGCCTTTGGCCTGGTCTCACAACCTGTCTTATGCAATTCGTAATTCAAGTGTTAGTACTATTTATATTATTTCATTTCATAAAGCAATGGATTTATCCATCGTTGGTACCAATGCTAATGATGGGACCTTGTTGTTGCGAGGGTACCCATCAGGAGAACCTAGAACCATCCTCCCCTTAGCCTAAGACCTCTATCATACCAAAATGCGATAAGGGAAAAGATGCTTGATCTTTAGTCATGAGTTAAGTACCATTCCGAGTCAAACTCTTTCTATCTTTTGTCCTTCTGTTGAAAATTTTATCCATCTTATTTTCGGTTATATAATACTAATGTAAATTTTGAAATTCCTTGTAGGGAATTCGACTGTGTACAACTCTGGATTCCGCCTCCCGTCAAAGGCGCAAAAGGTATTTGGGTTTCAATTCGTAGATCTCAAATGCGCACCCTAGTTTTTCTATGAACTGATACGATTCTAAACCATGGGTTAACATCGTGGTGACAGAGATCTTACTGAGTCACAAGATTTAGAATATGATTATAGTTTAAGAGTTGCATATTCTATTTATTTTCTTTAGGATGGCAATACGAACATTCATTCTTGTCGAGCAATGGATATGTAAATGAATGATTCTGAAATGGAATTCAACAAGCCTTCATGGATAGTTATTCTGACTCGCTTCTTTCCTTGGATCTTATTTCGATTTTACATTCTATTTTATCTTCGGTCATTATGTATTCCAGAAATTCCACTAAGACTTAGATAGACCATTGTCCTCTACTGCATTTCGATGTCTGTTGTCCATACAGTCTGAACTTGTAGTCATGCATTTCATGGAATTATATATTTCCAAAGACCCACATCCTTTTTAAATCAAATCTCAATGAAAAGAACGATAGAATATCAAACTATTGTACAAGTATTAAGTATACATAATTATATATCAAAATGTACATAATCCTATATGAATGCTTATTCTTGTCATGCATCGATTCTATAATAATGTTATTACTCTGTATGGATTATTACATAAATATGAAAATATATAGTCATTTCGTTTTTGTCTATCCTTCAACATTTTCTAAGTCATTACTATCAACTCAGGGAATCTATACAGAGGATAATTAAGGAGGTTCTAAGATTGTCAAAGTAGTCAGATCTGCATGTATAATATATATATACATCTTTGTTAATTAAATCCAAAGCACTTCCTATATATGAGGTAATTTTAATTATACTTTATTTGCACAATTGGTTCTATATGTCTACTAGAATAGTTGGTATATTAACTGTCTAATATGTGCGCGTATATAGGTATATATTACCATTCCTACTATAGGGAATTCAATTTAACTTTCCATTAACATCTGTACATATTTCCACTTATATTTAATAACTATATACATATATCTCTCTCTTTGTCTGTCTATATATAGTGATTTACTATCAGAATTTATCAGTCAGTAATGCGCACAACATTATGCTAATTCTACTCTTTCAATCATTTAAATCACAACGACTCTTGTCTAAAGGAAATTTCAGTAGAAATCATTCACCCAGTAATATATCGTTGCATACTGACAACCACGTAAAAACAAGAGATATGTAAACATAAAGGGGTAGATGAACATATCTGAACCAAAACGATGAAGACAAAGGGAACATCCACATTCCTCCCAACCGTAGAATAGGGTAGCCAAATCACTTTCCCGATTCACCCCTAGCCTGACCATGAGTCCATCAAGGAAAACTTGGAAAACTTCTCAGTAATATCTTCAGTGCCAGTAGATTCCTCTTGCCTCACACTAAATCAATAGTGTTCATAACAGCAAGACAACCAGTCGTCTCTTTCCCCAGCATACTAGGCAGCGTCCTGCCTCCTCACATATGTTATTTAACAAAACAATCCTTTTCCCTAGGTCTTTCTTCCCCACCTTGGGATTTTTCGCAGCTTTCTAAATCCCCGATTTTCAGGGATTTCTAATGGCCAAATCTCTGATTTTCCACTTATAACAATCAACCCAGAGTTAGTTGCAACATGTTCCCCACTCATGGAGTCATGGTCAACTGATTTTAACATGACTGTTCCATTTGTCCTCCTGAAATCAATATAAAATATTATGTTTTCATACAAGTATCATAGTCAAATAGTTAGTTGGGTCAAATCAGATCTCTGGCCAACATTCATAATAATTAATTACAATTATAAAATTCAAAATTCAGAATTTCCATAAATGGCAAAAAATTTCCAAATTCGAATTTACTAAAAATGGAATAATTTTCCAACAAATTTTAAATTTCAAAATACTTTATTTTTGGGGATGTCACAACCTTTCTCCCTTCAATAAAACACTATCCTCAGTGTTCGTTCCTTTCTTGGAATAGGATTGGATGAGATTTCCGCAAATCTCCCTCCAACTCCCAAGTAGCCTCCTCAAGACTAAAGTGCTTCCATTGCCCCTTTACCTAAGCGATGACTCTGTTCTGAAGTGCTATTTCTCTCCGGTCCCGAATATGCAGGGGTCCCGCCTGGAACTCGCCTTCTGGTTCCACCTACACCAAGTTCCAATCAATCATATGAGTAGGGCCATGCACATACTTTTTCAACAAAGAAACATGAAATACATTATGAATCCTTAGATTAGCTAGAAGTGCAAGTTGGTATGCTACGGGTCCAATTGGAGCTAGTATCTCGAAGGCCCCACAAAACCTGGGTGCCATCTTGGCACAGTTTCCTAATTTTAATGAACTTTTCTAGGCTTTGACCTTCAAATAAACATGGTCTCCCACTTGAAATTCCAAGTGTCTTCTTTTCTGATCTGCATAGCTCTTCTATCTGTCCTGTGCTTCCTTTAAGTTCTTTTGTACATTCGTTACCATATTCTCCATTTCTTGGAGCATCTATGGTCCAACCATGAGTCTTTCAACCGGGTTATCCCAGCTAATCAGGGTCGTACACTTCCTGTCGTACAGTACCTAAAAGGGTCTTAACTTATTCGAAGTTTGGTACCCATTGTTATATCCAAATTCTATCAAGTGTCGATAGTCTTCCCACTTGTTTGGTTTTGTTATTACATACATATGGAGCATATCCTCTACAATTTGGTTTGTCCTTTCGGTCCATCCATCCATTTGTGGGTGAAAACTCATACTGAAATTCAAATTAGTATTTATCCCTACAAACAATTCCTTCCAAAAGACGGATGTGAATTTTACGTCTCTATCAGAAATCACCAATTTAGGAATACCATGCAGTCTAAAAATTTCTTTCATAAATATTTTAGAAATGTTTATAGCTTTAAAAGTAGACTTTACAAGAATTAAGTGTCCAAACTTACTGAGTTTGTCGATTACCACCATAATAGAATCATTCTGTTTCTGATTTTTAGGAAAACCTGTTATAAAGTCCAGTGATATGGTCTCCCATTTCCATTATGGTACTAGTATGGCTGTAATAGGTCGGCTGGATGCTGGTGTTCGGCCTTAACCTGCTGACAATCTTGTCACCTAGCCAAGTATTCTGCTATTTCGCCCTTCATATTAGGCCAGTAAAATAGTTTTCTAAGTGTTGTTATCGTTTTCTGGTATCCTGGATGGCTAGAATACAGTTTCTTATGCATTTCGTCCAATACTATTAACCTTAACTCTGCTGAATCTGGTATGTAAAGTATGTTTTTAAATCATAATAGTCCCTTCTTGTTGATACTTAGATCTGGTTTATCTGAGTTTGTGGTATTGTTTTGTAATTCTTCCATTATCTTAGTGTAATTTTCGTCATTAATACCTACCGTCCTTATTCTTTGTTCCAGATCACTTTCTTCCCTGTTGATATTTATCTCAAATAACCCATGGACTCTTCTACTTAAAGCGTCTGCTACCTTATTTTCCTTACCCTTGATATGTCTGACCCTGAAGTCGAATTCGCTCAAGAAGGCTATCCATCTTGCTTGCCTCACATTAAGATCTGGTTGGCTAAATAAATATTTCACACTGCTATTATCTGTCAATAGTAGATTTTTTCTGCCCATTATGTAGTGTCGCCACATTTTTAAGTCATGTATTACCACTGCCAATTCTATGTCATGAGTGGCATAATTTTTCTCATGTTCTTTTAATTTCCGGGACTTATAACAAATCACGTGTCCTTCCTGAGTTAGGACACAACCTAGTCCTTCTTTACTTGCATCAACACATACAGTGAAGTCTTTATTTGGGTCTTCTACCTTCGATATAGGTGTAGTTGTCAATAATTTCTTCAGCTTGTTAAAACTTTCTTGACACTTATGTGACCAGTTAAACTTGGTCCCTTTCTTTTGTAATGACATGATAGGTTAGGCTATCTTGGAAAACCCCTCTATAAATCTGCAAAAATATCCGGTGATTCCCATGAATGACCAGATATCCGCTACATCCTTAGGTACAAACCATTCCATGATCAATGGGGATTGATCATAGTAGCTTTCAGAAAGGTACTGTTACTTGAAATACTTTTTAAAGTCAGACCATTCCAACTATTTCTCCTTTAGTCCCTTGGCCAATTTCATGTCTTTCCACCAAATGATGGCCTTCCCTTTCAGATTGTAGATGGCCATTCTGACCTTCATATTGCTGGAATAGTTGTAGATTTGGAAGTATTTCTTGATGTCCAACAACCATGCCTCAAATTCTTCTCCTGTCCTGGATTATCCATCAAAGGTAGATGGTTTGATCTTTTTAAATTCTCCTTCAAGGTGGTCTACTTGTTTTCTTTTTCTGTCTGTTTTAGTTTTGTCCTCAGTTGAAGGTGTACCTTCAGATGAACTGTCTCCTTTTTCTGTTTCAAGCCAAGAATTCCTTGAGGCCCTTTTGCTGACCTCTTCGTCATTGTTATCGTCCTTTGGGATTTTCTTGGTCACTATACTATGTAGCAAGACTTCATTTATCTCTTTCTATTCCTGTTGTGCTTTGTTCAGTTTCTCATTGTCGAGTTTGAAAACCTACAATTCAATAATAAGATTCCTCATTGTTTCCAACACTTCCATGGGTGAGCTTTCATCACTATTTTGTCTCTGATTTTCAGGAAGTCTTTGTTTAGGATTTCCATCGATTATGATTTCCCCGTCATCCTCTGCTGCCATGCTTAACACAAAACAAAAAAGGTTTTTTGTTTGTAACAATGAAGGTTCATTAGTTTTGCATAAGTAAAAACAAAATATATGTCAAGAATTTAATGTGGCCCTGTTCAAGGTCCAAGAGTTGTAAACTTGGCTCTGATACCATATGTAATGAACCTCTAATTTTCCATAAAAAAATAATTTATTCCACGACACATTGCTCTTCAATTTTTTTTTAATAGCTTCAAATTTAAGAGGAGGTAAGATTCATTCCCGTCCACGATGAAATTATTACACCAGTCTAGTTTACTTTGAACAGAAAAAACTTATGTGGATAATTCTTCATAATTCTATCAATCCCCTTCACTCTCAAACTACTCCTAGCATGCTTATATATATATTTATGTAGTATCTATACTTAGGACTTATAGTCCATCTCTCTCTTTTAGACATGCGTTCCTATGCTTGCGCACATGACTATTTATTTGACTTTGAAATAAATCTCATACACCATATATAAAGTAATGGGGATGGGACATATCCCTTATCAGAGTATAAAAGGTTTAATGTAAGATGTTTGGCATCATTTGGTATGGTTCAACTCATTAAAAATAAAAAAACATATTTCCTTATGAGTAGTCATGGTTAGTGTCCCACCAGTCCCCATTTACACAAAAGATTGGGTAACAATTTCCAAACTAAACCCTTGTTTAACTCGCTCTTAACTAAACGCTCTCTTAACGAAATTTCAATTGAACAATATGTTAACTGCAATGGATGGTTGGAGTGGACGTACTCCACTAGTCGTATCATGAAGGGACTGTCATTAACTTCACAATTTGCTTGATGAGGGAAGAGTGGTTTACTTGTCAGAAGAGTTAAAGCGCTGCACCTAAAATTAATGGATATCTCGAGAACACAAAGTTCAATAGTTTCACCTGACCTTTCCTCCAATCCAGTCACGAAAACTCTTCCCCATCACATGGAAAGACCATCATTTGTACCCTCAACATTTAATGGGTGTAGAAAAGCTCCTCTTAGGGTTCAATGAGTTTCTATTGTCAATGTGAAGTCCACCGAAAAAAACTCTGCGTATTAACATTTCTCAACAGGAAAGGATGTCGATTTGGAGGGCGTAAATCGGTGGAACAGTCCACACTATTCGCCTCCCTGGTTAGCTTGCAATACCACTTGTGTACTTAGTTATTTGAACGAGGACTATGGTTTCCATCAGGGTGGGAGAAGCCTTGTATTGAAAGTCTTACTATGACTGTAAATTGAATCTACCCCTTTAACGTTATTCCTCGTAACTTTCTGGATGGTTCTGCTACTGGGTAGATAGGTTGTTCTATGTGTTCTTCCTCAATATTTCTGAAAGGGATTCGACGTCCCGCCTCCTTGTTTCCTCGATTTCGAAGGATTCACACCTCCAAGGTATTTTGCAAGAATTTTTACACTTAGGGATTTTTGTCGTTCCATTACAAACTCTACAGTTTCTTCGTTGATACGTATCGAGGTCTGGTGTTGCACTGTTGTGAAGCCACATGGGGTTTTTAATATGAAGTTGAATGTTTCCTACTGTGTATTACAATTTGTGTTGTATTTCTTTCTTTTTGGTTGTAAGTATGGGTCCACTCTTCTGAATTTCCAAGAGACTCTCTTCTGGTCCTTACAAATAAAATGTTTCCTTGATGGCTATGCATTCCAGCCCAACACAAATAAATTTTGCGACTTCAGTGGTTTCCGAACAGTTCCATTAGAAAATTCCCCATGGCATATCATACTGGGGTTTATGAAACTTATTGGATTAAGAATGCCTCCCACTGTTGTTATCATTGGTTGTGGATATTATACACCATTAGGAATATGGAAAAAAAATAGTAAGAAGGTTAATCTTTGTATTTAACGTTGATTTATAAATACCCTCTTTAATACAGACCGTCAGATTCAGTGTAGGATTTAACCCCAACAATAGTGTATAGCATTTGTCCTGTGTGTAACGTTTTCACCATGCGTTTGGCCTATTCACACGACCCATCTTATGCAATTCGTAATTCAAGGTTAGTACTCTTTGTATTATTTCATTTCATAAAGCAATGGATTTATCTATCGTTGGTACCAACGCTAATGATGGGACCTTGTTGTTGCGAGGGTACCCATCAGGAGAACCTAGAACTATCCTCCCCTCGGCTTGGGACCTCTATCAGACCAAAACGCGATAAGGGAAAAGATGCCTGATCTTCAGTCATGAGTGAAGTACCATTTTGACTCAAACTCTTTCTATCCTTTGTCCTTCTGATGAAAATTTTATCCATCTTATTTTCGGTTATATAATACTAATTTAAATTTTGAAATTCCTTGTAGGGAATTTGACTGTGTACAACTCTGGATGCCAGCTCCCATCAAAGGCGCAAAAGGTATTCAGGTTTCAATTCATAGCTCTCAATTGCGCACCCTAGTTTTTCTATGAACTGATACGATTCTAAACCAGGGGTTAACATCGTGGTGATAGAGATCTTACTGAGTCACAAGATTTAGAATATGATTATAGTTTAAGAGTTGCATATTCTATTTATTTTATTTAGGATGGCAATACAAACATTCATTCTTGCCGAGCAATGGATCTGTAAATGAATGATTCTGAAATGGAATTCAACAAGCCTTCATGGATAGTTATTCTGACTCGATTCTTTCCTTGCATGCTATTTCGATTTTACATTCTATTTTATCTTCGGTCATTAAGTATTCCATAAATTCCACTAAGACTTAGATAGACTATTGTCCTCTATTGCATTTCTATGTTCGTTGTCTGTACAGTATGAACTTGTAGTCATGCATTGCATGGAATTATATATTTCCAAAGACCCACATCCTTCTTAAATTGAATCTCAATGAAAAGAATGCTAGAAAATCAAACTGTTGTATAGGTATTAAGTATACATAATTATATATCAAAATGTACATAATCCTATATGAATTCTTATTCTTGTCATGCATCGATTCTATAATAATGTTATTACTCTGTATGGCTTATTATAGAAATATGCAAATATATAGTCATTTCATTTTTGTCTATCCTTTAACATTCTCTAAGTCATTACTATCAACTCAGGGAATCTATACAAAGGATAATTAAGTTGGGCCTGAGATTGTCAAAGTAGTCATATCTGCATGTATAATTTATAGATACATCTCTGTTAATTAAATCCAAAGCGCTTCCTATATATGAGGTCATTTTAATTATACTTTATTTGCACGATTGGTTCTATATGTCTGCTAGAACAGTTGGTATATTAACTGTCTAATATGTGCGTGTATATATGTATATATTACCATTCCTACTGTAGGGAATTCAATTTAACTTTCCATTAACATCTGTACATATTTCCACTTATAACTATATATATATATATATATATATATATATATATATATATATATATATAGTGATTTACTGTCAGAATTTATCAGTCATTAATGCGAACAACATTATGGTAATTCTACTCTTTCAATCATTTAAATCACAATGACTCTTGTCTAAAGGAAATTTCAGTAGAAATCATTCACCCAGTAATATATCGTTGCATACTGGCATCCACGTAAAAACAAGAGATATGTAAAGAGAAATGGGTAGATGAACACATCTGAACCAAAATGATGAAGACAAAGGGAACAACGACGTTCCTCCCAACCGTAGAACAGGGAAGCCAAATCACTTGCCTGATTCACCGCCTATCCTGACCATGAGTCCATGAGGGAAAAATTGGAAAACTCCTTAGTAATATCTTCAGTTCCAGTAGATTCCTCTTGCCTCACACTAAATCAGTAGTGTTCATAACAACAAGAAAACCAACATACTAGGTAGCATCCTACCTCCTCACATATGCTATTTAACAAAACAATTCTTTTGCCTAGGTCTTTCTTCCCCCCCTTGTGAATTTTTGCAGCTTTCTAAATCCCTGATTTTCAGGGATTGCCAATGGCCAAATCTTTGATTTTCCACTTGTAACAATCAGCCCAAAGTTAGTTCCAACATGTTCCCCACTCATGGAGTCATGGTCAGCTGATTTTAACATGACTGTTCCATTTGTCCTCCTGCAATCTATATAAAATATTATGTTTTCATACAAGTATCATAGTCAAATAGTTAGTTGGTTCAAATCATATCTCTGCCCAGCATTCATAATAATTAATTAGAATTATTAAATTCGAAATTCAGTATTTCCATAAATGGAAAAAAAATTCCAAATTCGAATTTACTAAAAATGGAATAATTTTCCAACAAATTTGAATTTTCAAAATAATTTATTTTTGGGGATGTCACAACCTTTCCCCCTTCAATAAAACACTGTCCTCAGTGTTCGTTCCTTTCTTGGAATAGGATTGGATGAGATTTACGCAAATCTCCCTCCAACTCCCAAGTGGCCTCCTCAAGACTAAAGTGCTTCCATTGCCCCTTTACCTGAGCGATGACTATGTTCTGAAGTGCTATTTCTCTCCGGTCCTGAATATGCAGGGGTTCCGCCTGGAACTCACCTTCTGGTTCCACCTACACCAAGTTCCAATCAATCATATGACTAGGGTCATGCACATACTTTTTCAACAAAGAAACATGAAATACATTATGAATACTTAGATTAGCTGGAAGTGCAAGTTAGTATGTTACGGGTCCAATTGGAGCTAGTATCTCGAAGGGCCCACAAAACTTGGGTGCCATCTTGGCACAATTTCCTAATTTCAGTGAACTTTTCTGGGCTTTGACCTTCAAATAAACATGGTCTCCCACTTGAAATTCCAAGTGTCTTCTTTTCTGATCTGCATAGCTCTTCTGTCTGTCATGTGCTTCCTTTAAGTTCTTTTTTACCTTCCTTACCATATTCTCCATTTCTTGGAGCATCTATGGTTCAACCATGAGTCTTTCAACCGGGTTATCCTAGCTAATTAGAGTTGTACACTTCCTGTCATACAATACCTGAAAAGGTCTTAACATAGCCGAAGTTTGGTACCCATTGTTATATCCAAATTCTACCAAGTGTAGATAGTCTTCCCACTTGTTTGGTTTTGTTCTTACGTACATGCGGAGGATATCCTCTACAATTTAGTTTGTCCTTTCAGTCTATCCATCCATTTGTGGGTGATAACTCGTACTGAAATTAAAATTAGTATTTAGCCCTGCAAACAATTCCTTCCAAAAGACGAATGTGGATTTTACGTCTCTATCAGAAATCACCAATTTAGGAATACCATGCAGTCTAAAAATTTCTTTCATAAATATTTCAGCAATGTTTATAGCTTTAAAAGTAGACTTTACAGGAATAAAGTGTCCAGAATTACTGAGTTTTTCGATTACCACCATAATAGAATCATTCTGTTTCTGATTTTTAGGAAAACCTATTATAAAGTCTAGTGATATGGTCTCCCATTTTCATTCTGGTACTGGTATGGCTATAATAGGTCGGCTGGATGCTGGTGTTCGACCTTAACCTACTGACAATCTTGGCACCTAGCCAAGTATTCTACTGTTTTGCCCTTCATATTAGGCCAATAAAATAGTTTTCTAAGTGTTGTTATCGTTTTCTGGTATCCTGGATGGCCATAATACTGTTTCTTATGCACTTCTTTGAATACTATTAACCTTAACTCTACTAAATCTGTTATGTAAAGTATGTTTTTAAATCGTAATATTCCCTTCTTATCGATACTTAGATCTGATTTATATGAGTTTGCGGTATTGTTTTGCAATTATGCCATTATCTTAGTGTAATTTTCGTTGTTAATATCTACCGTCCTTATTCTTTATTCCAGATCACTTTCTTCCCTGCTGATATTTATCTCAAATATCCCATGGACTCTTCTGCTTAAAGCGTCTACTACCTTATTTTCCTTACCCTTGATATGTCTGACCTCGAAGTTGAATTTTCTCAAGAAGGCTAGCCATCTTGCTTGCCTCGCATTAAGATCTGGTTGGCTAAACAAATATTTCACACCGCTATTATCTGTCAATAGTAGAAATTTTTTGCCCATTATGTAGTGTCGCCACATTTTTAAGGCGTGTATTACCACTGCCAATTCTAAGTCATGAATGACATAATTTCGCTCATGTTCTTTTAATTTCCAGAACTCATAACAAATCACGTGTCCTTCCTGAGTTAGGACACCACCTAGTCCTTGTTTACTTGCATCAACACATACGGTGAAGTCTTTATTTGGGTCTGCTACCTTCAATATGGGTGCAATTGTTAATAATTCCTTCATCTTGTTAAAACTGTCTTGACACTTATGTGACCAGTTAAACTTGGTCCCTTTCTTTTGTAATGACATGAATCATAGGTTAGGCTATCTTGGAAAACCCCTCTATAATTATGCGAAAATATCCGGTGATTCCCATGAATGACTGGATATCTTCTACATCCTTAGGTGCCAACCATTCCATGATGGATTTTATTTTCTCAGGGTCTACATCAACGCCTTCTGCTGAAATTACATGTCCTAGATATTGTATTTTATTTTGATAAAAGTCACACTTATCAAATTTGGCGTACAGTTTGTGTTTCCTCAATGTTTTCAGAACTATTCTTAATTGTTCTTCATGTTCTTCCTCTGTTTTAGAATAGTCCAGAATATCTTTGATAAATACTAGTACAAACTTGTCTAAGTACTGGCTGAAAATATTGTTCATCAGGCACATAAACGTGGTTGGTGCGTTCGTGAGTCCGAAATTTATGACTATGAATTCGTAGTGTCCATATCTTGTTCAAAAAACTATTTTTCTTATATCTTCATTCCTTATCCTAACTTGATGGTAATCGGATCGTAAATCCAATTTCGAAAAGATTTTGGCCCCACCTACTTGATCAAATAGGTCATTTATCCTAGGTAAGGGGTACTTGTTCTTAATAGTCATTTTATTCAATTGTCTATAATCGATACAAATTCTTAGAGTTCCATCTTTATTTTTCACAAAGAGGACTGGTGCCCCCCATGGTGAAACACTTGGTCTAATATACTCTTTGTCCAACAATTCGTGTAATTGTATTTTTAGTTCTGTCAATTCTCGTATACTCATTCGGTAAGGTGATTTTGAGATTGGGGTTGAACTGGGTAGTAGGTCTATGGAGAAGTCTATTTTCCTTCTAGGAGGTAATTATGGTATCTCATCCATAAACATGTCTCTGAATTCACGTAGGACAACAAAGTCTTCTAACTTTTGCTTATCTTTTTTTTCTAACAGATTCATTACTTGGATGGCATAAACTTGACATCCCTTTCTCATACATTTCTTGAATTGCATCGCCGAAACTTGTCTAACTGATACAGGTTTTGGTATACCTTGGGTTGTTCTAGTAGTGCCATACTTGTCTTTATAATTAAGTGTCTTTGTATAACAATCTAGTACTTCTTTGTGTTTTTCCAACCAATCCATTCCAATAATCATATCAAAAGATCCTAGTGGTAGGATATGCTGATTTGTTCTTATGTTTTGGCCATCTAAGCTGAATTTGAACTCAGAAATAAAGTCAACTACTTTGTTTTTAGTTCTTGTTGCTAGTTGTACCAACCATGATTTTTCATGCTTCCTGTTAGCGTCAGAAGTCACTCCTGGATTTCTTGTAGGAGCAGAGCCCAACGCCCATCAGTTTTATGTCACAATTTGTTTAATGGGGTGATCGAATGGGTAAAGACTCAAGAAAATATAGCGTTAACTCAAGAAACTGGGCTTGGTATGTAGAAATCAAGGGAGGTCTTGATCCAACTTCCATCAGTAGATGATTAAAGGGTGGTAGATGGAAGACTTATGAGAAGGGTGAGCAAGACTTCCTCGAGCGACAGGCCTTCAGAAGCTTGAGGATGAAAAACTCATAAGCCAAGATCCTCTTGGTCCAGAGCTTCAAGGAGCTGAGGGGTGACTCCACTGAATCCTCCAATTCCAAGTCATTTAGCACTAATAAAACCATAGGAATCGATTAGAAAAAATGCAATTGTTACAGTGATCCAACCTACATCATCCTATAACAACTACAAATCGACTGGATCCTCCAATTCTGAGCTGTTCTAACACAGTAAACAAAGAGATGGAAAAGGGGTTGACATCCATAAAGTAAGAAGTCTCAAATGCCTTATACATAAACCAGAGCGACCAACGCTTCATCAAAACTTTACAATCGGGAGCCTTGCTCAACCATCGATGGATTACAAAATACAAAGACTGATTCTATATACTCAGAAAAATTCGCCTAATAGAGGTGTGCTTAGTCATCCAAGGCTTGGTGTCCCTTTAGCTGAATTCAGACGGATATTCTTCGTCAGATGCCACCTTAACTGCGCATGGCCCCTGTAAGGGGAGTAGCTGAGCCATTAAGAGTTGAGTTAGTGTGTGCAGACATCCTATGGCTACTCGAGGACTCGACATGGCTTCTTTGGAAAAATTGGTATACAGGACCCTCTCGAGCAGACTGTTTTCTAGACCCTCCATACCTTACACTTAATGAATGAGGAGAGGTTTCAACCACCCCCTCTCACCTTCATTTACTCCAAGGAAGAAACAGGATTGAGATTAGATCCGATGGCACCTGGAGGTCATGATGGGCCTCTCTGTGACTGAAACCTGACGCCTTTGGCCCCTTTTGCACAACCCCTTTATTTTTTGGTGATCATGGGCTGTGACCCCGCGTTTACTCTTAAAAGAGCTTTCGGCATTCATGAATAGGAAGGAGTTAATCCTTGCTTATCACAATCACGATGAGAGGAACACCAATATGGCTTAATTGGGTGCCACGCATCCCATTAGATCTGACGGTCCTTGTAACAACCATAAACTTCTAAACATCATTAAGTTTCATAAGAAATTTATTCAATAAACTGAGACAATAACTTCATAGAAAAATACTGATTTTCGTAACAACAATTTCAGTAACATAGATTTATCAATGAATAATTATTTCATGGGAGAATGAAACAAATACATAACTTAACAAGTTACCTGGTTCTGATGCTAATTTCCGTTGCCTTGCTGCCTTGTTGTTTCTCTCCTGCTACCTGCTACACAGTCCAATCCTGCCACAAACAAAGAATAACTGCCCAAAACTAATGTCCACCCTGCCAACTAGGAAAACAACCTAGCTCCAGGATATCTACGAATATCCTGGCCCCCATGCCCAAAACCTCCAACAACTCGGTGGCTCAACAGTCCAAAGTCACAGCCAAAAATCATGCCTCAATCTCATCACATGTCACAACCAAAGCTCTTGGCTCCCCCCTGCCAAACCACAATCCTCCTCCCTTATCCCCCCTTCACCGCCTCATGCCTTAACTCCTTTACCTGCCTCCGTCCCCCTCCATACTCCTTCCATTAATATTTTATCTTCTCGGGATTCATAGTCATCCCTAGCTGCATACACAACCATTTTATATCATATAACAGTGATCTCTCAAATCTATTTCTCAGGTCATTAAATGTAATTTTGTAATTAAATATTTAGTTAGTTAATCACAATTATATCCTTTAACTTAATTAATAACGCACTTAATTAAATTTATTAAATCATCATTGTTTAATTAATACTTTATTGACACAATTAATCCCTTAGTTAGTTTTGCTTTACAATTTCATACATTTTTCCAACTAGGGGCATTACATACACCCACCCTTCAGGAAACTTCGTCCCGAAGTTAAGGTATCATATAGTGCAAAGGAAAAGAGCATGGTTCACACATTCATAACAATAACTGACACTATCAGTAGGTAAGTTAAGAAGGCTCATATATACTAGTGTATATGTACAAGAAATGCATGTGTAGCTAGTACATGCAAATCTCATGCATGTACTAATAATCAAACTGTCATCCTTTAATAGTTTAGGTATGCATTCAATCCAGTCAACAAGACTAGTCTTTTATAAAAGACAACAATCAATTAATTGTGTGAGAAATCACTTCATTACCATTGTTCGGTTCAATAATTTATTTTAAACAACTGTGGTTTAGTTGCATAATAATGAATATTCACATATACACATTTCTCTTCATCAAACTCCACCACATGACAGATCTCCATATTGTCTCAACTATTACTACTCATCCTTCCTCCCTAACCTACTTCCAACTCCATCCCTATCCGTCCTCTGCTAGACTATCTTGGAGCATCAGCTATACTGACCTAACTCCAAATAAAACCCGTAAGTGGAAGTGTCGCTATCTCGACCAAGTCTTCCCTAGCAGGCGACTGACAGTCATCATCACACGACCTGGGGAGCGTGAACTAGCACCGTTCTCCCATGACTTTAGGTTTCGGAGGATACATGGTGGGAAATGCCTCCACCCCTCCTAATCAGATCTAGGGTCCACCCCTACGATGGCTCACCCTACAATGGAGGATACACGGTGGGAAATGCCTCCACCCCTCCTAACAGAACCAAGGTCAACACCCTACAATGGAGGATACACGATGGGAAATACCTCCACCCCTCCTAACAGAACCAGGGTCAACACCCTACAATGGAACATACAGGAGCACCGTGTTGCTGGAGGTTTTGTCATCGTTTATTCGGTTTTGGGCAGTGTTAGTACCAAAATCATGCACTAGTCCACATATCATAGAAATGCATCCAAATTAATATAAATTGCTCATACATTATTCATACCATAATATTTCCCGATTAGTGGTCCCATTATCCACTTTCATCATCATTATTTCTTGGCTATTTCATAGCCCATAACCTGCGGATTAGTCTGCAACACAACTCATACATTTCTATGCATTATCATCACGTAGTTCCATACTATCATCATTTCAATTTGGTATCCCCGTACCGATACATTAAGATCAAAGTTTTCCAATTAGAATTAGATTTCATAACATCTCATAATTCAATTTCATCACCCATTCACAAGATTATCGTTTTTTCCAAAATAGATTGCATCGTATCCAACATCATTCTGATAGTATTTAAACATTCATTAATTTCTCATTCCCACAGTATGTCACATTACATACATCATCATCAATAATCATTCAAATATTTGTAACATTTTCATTCACATAATAGATTGCACTACATGCATCATCATCAACAACATTTAAACATTCATAAAAGTTCATAAATTTTAAAGTTTACGTGTATCACTTAATAGTTTCACCGTGACTAGAAAATAAAGTGTATAGGCCTCAAGTAATCATGGTTGTCTAAGCCAAAAGGTGGTGTTATATACACCCCACCTTCGAGAAACATGTTCTCGAGGTAGTCAAAATAGTGAGGGATAATCTCACCGTAATGTCTCGGCATCTTCCCAAGTAGCAGATCCTGGACTATACTTGTCCCACCGGACCTTAACTTGATCTACCAGACGGTTCCTGAGCTGTCGGATTCTACGGTCCAATATGAGTAATGGTTAAACCGTGAGGGTTACCACGTCCAATACCTGCAATGCTTTCCAATTTAGTTTATGTGACTCATCAGCAACATAATGACGTAAAACAGATACATGAAATACATTATGAGTTTTATGCAAGTGGGGTGGCAGTACGAGACGATAGGCAACAGATCCAACTTTCTCTTGGACCCTAAATGGCCCTATAAACTGAGGTGACAACTTTTTCCCCTTCCAGAACCGTATGGTACTCTTATTAGGCCTGATTTGAATGAAAACCTGATCTCCCACTTCATAACTCCGGTCGGTCTGGTGTGCATCTGCATAGCTTTTCTGCCTATCCTGTGCTTCCTTTAGTCTCTGTCTAATTTGAATCACCTGTTCCTCCATTTCTTGAATCAATTCTGGCCCCACTGTTACTCGATCTTCTATTCTATCCCAACTCAATGGTGTTCTGCATGGCCTCCCATACAAAGCTTCGTATGGTGGCATTCCAATGGAACTATGATAACTGTTATTGTAAGCAAACTCTACCAAAGGTAGGTACTTCTCCCACTGGGTTTGATTATCCATTACATACATCCTAAGCATGTCTTCCATGACTTGATTTACTCTCTCAGTTTTCCCATCTGTTTCAGGACGATAAGATGTGCTTAAGTTCAATTGAGTCCCCAATGCTGACTGTAAACTTGTCCAGAATCTAGAAGTGAATCTGGAGTCCCTATCTGAAATAATCTTCTTTGGTATCCCATGCAAACAGATAACCTCGCTTATGAACACTCGTGTCACATCAACAACATCGTAAGTGTCTCTAACCGGAATGAAATGAGCACTCTTAGTTAACTTGTCCACTATCACAAGAATGACATTGTGTCTATGAGATGTGAGCGGAAACCCTACAACAAAATCCATTGAAATGACTTCCCACTTGGACATAGGAACATCATGTGGTTGTAGGAGGCCTGCCGGGTGATGGTGGTCGGCTTTCACTTGTTGACACTCTAGGCATTTGGCGACGAAATGGACTATATCGCGCTTCATGCCTGCCCGAAAGAAGAGCTTCTTCATATCTACGTACATTTTCTTCACTCCCGGATGCGCACAATAAAGTGATCTATGGGCTTTCTTTAGTATGATGCTTTGAATGTCCCCATTCTCAGGAATGTACATCCTTCCTTGATACCTTAACAATCCGTCTGTTTCCAGACTATATCCTTCATACTTGGAAACTAACTGCCTCCCACTCTAGAGGTTTGAAGTAACCTTTATATACCAACTGTCTCCTGGTAGTTGTGTCAACACTTGTTCCCTCATATTGACTTTTAAGGTTACCAAGGAGAAGATATGTGGTCTCCTACTCAAGGCATCTGCGACCACATTTTCCTTCCCTTTTATGTACGAAATACCAAAATCGTACTCACTCATGAACTCACTCCATCGTCTCTGCCTGGCATTCAGATCTCTTTGAGTGAAGAGATGTTTTAAACTCTGATGGTCCGTTTTGAGTTCAATGTTTCTCCCAACAAGGTAGTGCCTCCAAAGTTTCAGAGCCAGCATTACAACTGCTAACTCTAAATCGTGAGTCACGTATAACTTTTCATGCTTTTTCAACTTTCTAGACGCATAAGCTATCACTCCTCCATCCTACATTAGCATGGCCCCCAACCCTTGTTTAGAGGCATCCGTGCAGACCGTGAAGTCCTTTTCCATATCCGACACTTGTAGAATTGGCGCGCTAGTCAGTAACCTCTTAAGTTCAGTGAATGTGCTATCACATTCTTCTGTCCACTCATACTTTACCCCCTTGCATTGCAAAGTGGTGATGGGTTTCGCTATTTTTGAGAATCCTTCCACAAATCTCCGCTAATAACCCGCTAGCCCCATGAAGCTTCTCACCTCATGTGCATTTTTCGGCACTGGCCATTCCATAATGGCCTTTACCTTTTCTGGGTCCACCGAGATTCCTTCACCTGAAATGATATGACCTAAATAGTGGATCTCTTTCTGGAAGAAGGAACACTTCGACAGCTTCCCGTACAATTTGTTCTCCCTAAGGCAAGACAACACTATTCGCAAGTGTTCCTCATGTTCTCTTTCATCCCTGGAATAGATGAGAATGTCATCTAGAAAAACTTGTACAAATCGATCTAAGTACTTCCGGAATACGCCGTTCATGAGGCTCATGAATACTGCTAGTGCATTAGTCAATTCGAAAGGTACTACAACAAACTCGTAATGTCCAAACCGAGTTCGAAAGGCAGTTTTTGGGATATCGCCTTCCTTAATCCTTAACTGATGATACCCTGATCGCAAATCGATCTTTGAGAATACCGCTGCTCCTTTCATCTGATCGAAGAGGTCATCTATTCGCAGCATCGGGTACCTATTTTTCACTATAGCACGGTTCAAGTCCCTGTAATCTATACACAGTTTTAAGGATCCATCCTTTTTCTTTACAAAAATTACCGGTGCACCCCAAGGTGAAACACTGGGCCTTACTAACCCTAAGTCTATTAATTACTTCAAATGCATTTGCAATTCACAAAGTTTCGGCGCCGTCATTCGATACAGAGTCTTGGATATTGGTTCTGCACTAGGTTTTAGCTCAATAGTAAAATCAAGCTCCCTCTCAGGAGGTAACCCTGGTAACTCGTTCGGAAAAACATCCTAAAATTTTGACAATACGGGTTACTGATCCAATGAGGGTCCCTTCCTTTCATGTACTGACTCCACTACATAAAGTCGACACCCTTGTCTCAAGCACTGCTTGACCTTCATAGTTGATATAAAGCGTAATGACACTTTTCTCTATACTCCCTGGATCTCTACCGATTTTCCTTCATCATCGACACAAAGCACCCTCTTCGCGAAACAATCTACCAAATCTCGATGAGCTGCTAACCAATCCATTCCAATGATTAGATCATATGCCCCTAGGGAAGTGACGTATACCTTCAACCTAGTAGTGCACACTCCTAGGTCTACTATACAATTATCAACACTGGGTCCTACAACTTGTTTTTCCTCCGAAGCCATCTCGACTTGTTTAAAGTCATCGTGCTCGTAGGCTGCCAACCCACTCTTTTCTAATGCAGATGGTGAAATGAAACTATCTGTCGCACCAGAATCAAACAAAATCTTAACATGGGTATGATTTAACGTACCTGATGACTCAATCACTGTGGATTGATGTTCGGCCTGGCGGTTATTAACCGCTGCGTAAATTTGGTGGTTGCTACCTGATCTTCCCATCGGTGCCTTTCCTTCTCTATGCACAAACCCTGATTGCAACTCTGGGAAGTCCCGCTGGTAATGGGGTCCCCCGCACCCCCAACATGTGACACCAGATTGAACCTGTGAATTGTTATGTATCTGTCTTTGAAATGAGTTCCTTCCCCTGGAACCCCTGCCCCTACTGGCTGTTCCCTGATATGGTCGTGGACCTGTCTGCACCGTTGGCGATGAAGGAGATGCTGCACTAGTGGCCATTGAAATCCCTGCAGCTACTGTCCTTGGAACGCCTCTATTACCATAAGGTGGTGGCCTTGAGCCCCCTCCCCTTGGAAATGTCCTCGGGGTCTTTCCTACGAATCCTGGGCGATGCGAAAATGTCGATTCTTCCGCGTAACGTGCATTTTCTACTGCCTCCGCTACTGAAGACGGTTTCCACATCCGCACCATAGCTCTTATCTTAGGGTTCAATCCATAGACGAAGAGATCTGCTTGTCGTTGGTCGGTATCCATATACGACACATATTGGACCAGTTCCATAAATCTGATCTCATATTCTTCTACAGTTCTATTTCCTTGTATTAAGGCGTGAAATGCCCCTACCTGTTGTTCCTCATAGTATGCTGGTAGATATTTTCTTCGGAACCTCTCCTCGAAAAGTTCCCAAGATATTGTGTCTGGGGTAAGGTGTAGTTGTCTTTCCAAGTTGCCCCACCAGTTCAAGGCGCTGTCTCTTAACTGAAAAATTGCGATCTTTGCCTTTGAGTTGGACGCATAATCCCTTAAGGCAAAACACCTATTCATGCCTTCCAACCATGCTTCTGCGCGTTCACTGGCGCGACCTCTAGCAAACTCCAGAAGTTTGATCTTCTGTAACTCTAGCGTGATGTCTTCAGGTGGAAATTCTCCCCTTCTGTTCCTTGATGCTTCTGGATTACCCGTCCCAGATGATGGGGGTTCCACTTCAGCCCCTGCTGGTTGGCGCCCCTTTAAAGTCTCGTTGATGGCTTCCAATGAGTGCAGTATGAGGGCTAGTTCGGGCGATGGTGGTGTTGGTGCTGGTGGTGTCGGTGGTGTTGATGGTGTTGGTGGTGTTGATGGTGTGGGTGGCGTCGGTGGTGTCCATGATGACGCTCCCCTACCTCGACCCCTTCAAGTCCTGACCATCTTGTATGAATTAACCTGCATCACCCCCAAAGTTATCAGGGTGAGTTCCAGGACGTTTCAAATTGGTGCTACTTAAACTTAGAAATAGGGTTGGGCATAAGTTTTCTTTACTTGTCTGTAAACAGACATTACTCCATCAGGGGAATTGGCTAGGTTTGGGTTAGGTTTAAGCGTCTAAGCTTGGTTTGTTCGCTCTTGAGAAAAGAATTAATGGTTCCCTCTCCCTGTAGATACATTAGCCTTGTGCTTTACTCGTCACTTCCTAGTGCATATGCCACAAGTCTAAGTCTTAACATCATTAATTAACCTTAAGGCAGATTAACCTTATACTTAATAAAATTATTATCATACTAGTAAAATTATCTTGACCTTTATATATATATATTATTTATACTAAATTATTTAATTTAATTTAAATTATTTTAACATTTTAACTATATATAAAAAAAAATGATTAACGTGCTCACAAGGGTTCGGGCACGCATGGGTTCCCCGTGCCCGCCTAGATTCTTCAAGCTCCCTCGTATCTAACCTCAACATCCTACACCTGTCAGCTCCTTCGAACTCCCCACGCGTCCTTGCTCTATCCCACTTTCTCATCTGCTGGGACTTTCCTCGCATCAGTCTTTGTCCACCACATATCTGCCTCTGCCCTACTCAAAGGTTTTTAGAATCTCCCTTGCCATGGCTCACCTCCACACCATTGTTCTGAGCACTTTACCAGTTCATTTTGCAGACACAGAGTATATTGATATGGCCCTTGATAAGATCTAGGACCTAGAGTTTAGTCTCCTTGAAATGTTGGGAACCAATCCCTTGTCTGTACATTTTGCGGAGCTTGCCCTCAGCTATGGTAAGAGGTACGATTCTCCGCCAGTTAAACACAGTTTCAATATCTTCATGAAGATCGCGGGGTTATTCGAATCAAGAATTTACATAAACTTCCCTTACTTCTATGGTAATGGATGGTGATTTCTTCTTTTGAAACAAAATGATTTGCTTGTAAATCCAGTCCTGTACGGATTTTGGTATTTTTCTTTCAATTTATTTCATTTATATTTATAAATTTATCCGTCTGTGCATACGCATTTTGTTATATGTGTAAATATGTCTAATTTTATGGGTATACAGGATCGTTCAAATTCCTCTCATCTGAGCCGAAGCGGCCCTTTAGATCCCTTTGGGATTCACTGTTGAATGCCTCAATCCACAGGCCTTATCTTCCCTCGTCACAGCCTCTGCACCTACCGTGACTTATCCCCAACTCTGTATCGGGATTCGGGGTTTCAGAATTTTCACTGTCGCGAGTTCCTTACCTCTCCAATTCCCGATTCGCGATGAGCTTCGTCTCTATGGGCTAGCCCCTATTGGCTATACCTTGGTCTATATGACCGTGCTCACAAGACCGTTACCATATACCCCCCTATCGGGATTTTGTGCATATCTTTCCCAATGGGTTCTTTTCTTCGTTAGTCCCTTTGCTACGAGCTTGGTCCATATGACCTGCCTCCGCGACCGTAGCCTTGTATCACCCTATCGAGATTCGGGGTTTCGACGCTTGTGATGTCAATGCACGCACGTCCTTAGGATTCTCGATTCCCGATCCCCAATGAGTTCCTAGCGCATTATCCCTTTAAGCTATGCTCATGATCCACACGACCTCGCCTTGTGACCGCAGTCTTATCCCTTATCAAGAGTTTGGACTTCGCAAAACTGAAAGGTGTAGGACTTATGTCCTCAGGATCCCCGATCCTCCAATCTCCGCTGCCACCTGTCATTAACTCCCGGCAAGGTTGGACCTTCCGACACCTGTCCTATGCTGCACCCTTAACTCCGTCGGGAAATCGCGTGTCAAAGGTTCGCGTTTTTGAACGCACTCGTTCATAGACCCTTCCGAGCTTCGAACCCCAATATGGAGTGACACCTGTCCTCCAAAATGAACAGTTCAGATCTTGTCGGGAAATTGTGGATCGCGATTCTGTGTGACAAGATTTTTGTGTGCTCGAAAATCCCGATTCCCCAATTCTCGACTCTCTCCAGGGTTCTGACACGTGTCCCAAATGATGGACAGTTCAGATCAACTCTCAGGATTCGCTACTTTACAAGGTTAGGAACCTTCACTTATCTGTACCCCGATGACCAAAACCTCGATCTGGTGGTCACGCGACACATGTCCTCCACTCTGACTCTAGTGGTCCCACAACACTTATGTCACTATCGGGATATCGCGAATCACGATTCCCAGTGACGAGGTTTCTTTGTCTTTGTAAACCCCGATTTCCCGATCCCCGACTCTACGAGATCCCCTGACGCGTGTCCCCACTATTTGGACGGCTCTGATTCTATCGGGAAATCGCGGATCGTGATTTCAACATGCACGAGTTCCACACTCCTGAAATCTCTGATGGGTAAAATCCCGATTCCTCCCCAGAACGCTGACGTGTGTCCTGCTGAGATCAACGGCTAGGATCCGTTCTCGGGATTTTGAGAACCTCAAGGTCTCGATTCTTTGGCTTTACAAATCCCCGATGACTCTGATATCCCGATGACTTTCCAGGACTCCTCCTCTGTGCACTAAGACTTAAACCCTGCGCAACTTCTCGAGATCTAATGGCTGATGGGATTTCGCCCAAGATCTGATGGTTCAGATCCGTTCTCTTGCAGAATAGGCAGCTCTCCGTCGGGATAATGACTAGTTGCATGAAAATCTACGCGGTGTAAAAATTTCTCTCTTTGGCACAGTTAAAATTTATAATGGCCTATAGTTCCTGAGATTCTTCGTTATTTAAAATTTCACTGAGGCTAATACAGGCAACTAGTTTACACTTTTCTCGTGCGATACAAGTCTGCTAAATTTCCTTTTTCCGACTGCACATTGGCAGTTCCTCTTTTAGGTAAGTTCGAGGTGAAGTAGGCCTTTTCAAGGTCTTGCAGGAGTCCTATTGCAATTTAAATAGTGTAGTTCATGTAATTATTAAATCTTACCAGCTTCAAGCCTTAGACAAAAGTTTCTCTTCGACATTTCCCTCGATTTCAGGTGTCTTTCTTACCCGAAACTTCTTTGACAAATATTGCTCAAATAAAATTAAGTTATCACTTCTCTTTTTGTGCTTAATAGCTTTATCAGGCTACTTTAAGGGTAGTCATTTTGTGGGAAGTAATTCTTCAAACTATCTGGTTTGCTGCCACTTATTTTAAAAGCGTTCCTTTGAATATTCAGACTAAAACTATATTATCCATTCATGATCCAGTTAATGGGTATTGTCTAAAGTTGTTGCTTTTGATATGAGATTATTTTCTTGGATCATGTAGGGGTACTATCCTGAGTACATTCTCTGATACTGTATCAGTCATGTTTGGTCAAGCTGAATGTTGCTCGACACAATTTATTAAGACACAATTGACGTGTGTTTCTTACAGGTTAAGCGTGGTTGGAATTAATCGTTTGGGATTTTGGCCCTTAGGCCCAGATTTCAAACTAAGACGCTCTGATACCATATGTAACATCCATAAACTTCTAAACATCATCAACTTTCATAAGCAATTTATTCAATAAACTCAGACAATAACTTCATAGCAAAATACTGATTTTCGTAACAACAATTTCAGTAACATAGATTTATCAATGAATAATTATTTCATGGCAGAATGAAACAAATACATAACTTAACAAGTTACCTGGTTCTGATGCTAATTTCCGTTGCCTTGCTGCCTTGCTATTGCTCTCCTGCTACCTGCTACACAGTCCAATCCTGCCACAAAAAAAGAATAACTGCCCAAAACTAATGTCCACCCTGCCAACTAGGAAAACGAACTAGCTCCAGGATATCTACGAATATCCTGGCCCCCGAGCCCAAAACCTCCAACAACTCGGTGGCTCAACTGGTCCAAAGTCACAGCCAGAAATTGTGCCTCAATCTCATCACATGTCACAGCCAAAGCTCTCGGCTCCCCCCTGCCAAACCATAGTCCTCCTCCCTTATCCCTCCTTCACCACCTCATGCCTTAACTCCTTTACCTGACACCGTCCCCCTCCATACTCCTTCCATTAATATTCTATCTTCTCGGGATTCATAGTCATCCCTAGCTGCATATGTAACCATTTTATATCATATAACAGTGATCTCTCAAATCTATTTCTCAGGTCATTAAATGTAATTTTGTAATTAAATATTTAGTTAGTTAATCACAATTATATCTTTTTACTTAATTAATAACGCACTTAATTAAATTTATTTAATCATCATTGTTTAATTAACACTTTATTGACACAATTAATCCCTTAGTTAGTTTTGCTTTACAATTTCATACATTTTTCCAACTAGGGGCATTACAGTCCTGAACTCACTTGGTGATGCTATGGGCCCGGGTCCTGGACACTCCTGACACCTCACACATCGGGAATATGACGAAACTGCTCCTTGTGCCTCGAAATCGTGATGGGAAAAATGACGAGGAGCCTAATCGCGCGCTAGGTGTCTCCTGTGGATAGACGACTGAGATTGCTCAGTGATACTGCAGGTCCGACTTTGAGCGCTTTCAGAGCTTTGGGGTTTAGGGTTTTGATATGTAGAATGACATGGAACTCTCACCCTTCGAACTCCTGAATGCCAAAATGCCGACGTGGCTATATCTTGCGCCACGCGTCCTTTGGGATGGACGACTGCCATCCATTCCTACACATAATATGGGCGCTATCCATTGCGATAATCTCGGCACAACTCCTCTAACCGCGATTTCCCACCATCCGTCGATCTTCTCTTATGGATGAATCTGCACTGTCGATAATATAATTTTTCCCGCTTACTCGCTTGGAAGTTTGAAACAAGATTTTTCCGTGCTGCGCTCGGGCGCTTCTCATGCAATTTGCAGACTTGAATACTCTTGTGCCCCAAACAAGAAATGTTACTAACATTAGGATCCATGGGGGATAGAGTCATCCCTGTGATGCTCTAAGGACTCATTTTGCAGCTCCAGTGCCTTCCTGTTGGGCTATGGGGTCATTTATTTACAACTTAAAGACGAAAAGAAAAAACAATATTTACAACCGTGAAAGAGCCATGTGCGGCTCAAGAGAAAAATATTTTTAGGAAATGCCCATTCATAGGGCCATTGAAAACTTCCTGATCCTTTAAATCCCATACCCTGTAGGTGTTATTTGAGAATACTTCAGATACTTTGAAAGGCCCGATCCACAGGGCTTCGAATTTTCCATGCTTGCTTTTATCTTGTTTAGGAGCATCCCATTTCAGTACCAGGTCTCCTATCCAAAACTCTTCCTTCTTGGCCTTCTTATCAAAAACTTGCTTGATCCTTTGCTGATGGTCCTGAATTCTGTCCATTACCTACTCCCTGGCCTGCTAGACCTCCACTAGCTGATGAATCCTTCTGATCATGTCATCAGGCTCCTCCTAATGATCCTGGAGGAATTTTTCTACAGGAATGGCTAGATGAGAAGGAAAAATAGCCTTTGCTCCATAGACTAATTGGAAAGGAGAGACACCTATAGATCTCTTTGTGGTCACTCGATCGTCCCATAGAGAAAATTTCAATCTTGAATGCCAGGCTTTCTTGTTGTCTTCCAACAGCGTTTGACGATCCTTATCAGGCTTTTGTTGGAGAATTCTACTAAACCGTTGCCCTGGGGATAATATGGGGTGGAGTGAATCAGTTTGATCCCGAATTTCCCACAGAACTTGGCTAACGGCTCAGCCCTGAAAGAGGCTGCGTTATCAGTGACAATCTTACTTGGGTAGCTGAATCTTGTGATGAGGTCCTCTAGGAATCCAATGATTACCTTGTGGGAAGCATTCCTGGTGGGGATAGCTTCAATACACTTGGTAAAGAAATCTGTAGTAGTCAGTATCCATCTGTGTTTCCCACTGGAAGAGGGGTGAATTTATCCAATGAAATCCAGGCCCCATTTCTTGAAAGGTCCCGAAACAACCACCAGATTTAATGACAATGACTTGAGCTATTGTTTTCCTACAAATATTTGACATTTGGTGCAAGCTCGGACCCTTCTGCAGACATTCGTGAATATGGTGGGCCAGTAGTATCCATCCCTGAGGATTTTGTAGGCTGTGGTTTTCCAGAAATGATGCCCTCCGCACAGGCTGTCGTGAAATTCAACCATGATCTTGTCAGCCTCTTGCGGATCTACACATTTCAAAAGCAACCCCAGGAGGTCTTTCCAATACAAAACCTGATCGACAAGGCAATATCTGATTGCTTTGAGCTTTAGAGCCTTTGCCTTGTTTCTTTGCAGGCCGTTTGGAGGCTGCAACTCTTGCAGAAAATATATGACATCCTTATACCAGGGACATCAAGCCAATGGGGGCTCCCTTTGAGGGTCTATTTCAGACAGCCGACCTTGTTGAATTCTTGAGCATTCATTGATGGAACTTATTCCCAAAGCTTGGCAATTGGCTTCTGCCAATAGCTTGGCTAAACCTTGACCTTTGATCAATTTGGTAGGCTTTATTTCCAGGTCAAATTCCAGAATCCTGGCTATCCACTTACTCCTTCTCTCGTCTATGTCAGGCTGAATAAGAATGTCTTTAACAACAGCTGAGGGGACATAAGAGATGATTTTTTATAGCAGGATATAGATTCTAAATGCTTTGAGAGCCTTTACCAGGGCATAGGCCTGCTTCTCCATAGTGTCATACCTGATTTCAACATCTCTCAATGCTCGGTTGAAATAGGCAATAGGATGCTCTAGCCCAACCTTGTTTGTTTGTAATAAAACATCGACCACCATGTCAGGCGAAGAAAAGGAGAAAATAACAAAATCCTTCGAGTAGTCGGGACTGATAAGAACAGAGGCTTCAGTTAGGGCCTTTTTAATTTCTCAAAGGAACGTCATGATTCAGAAGTCCACCTAACTTCATTTCCTTTCCTTAACATGGCTGTTATAAGTTTTACCTCCTCAGCAAAGCTAGGCACAAACCTCCTTAGAAAATTAATTTTACCAAGGAAAGATTGGACCTCCTTCTTGGACCTCGGGATTGATAAGGATTGTATTGCCTCAACTCTTCTAGGGTCAATCTTGACTCCTTCCATTGATACTATGTGGCCTAGTAACTTTCCCTCCTACATGGAGAACAAAGATTTCTTGGGGTTTAATGAAATGCCAAAACTTCTGCATTTCAGGAAAACCTTCCTGAGATGACAGCAGTGTTCTTTATCAGATTTTGAAAACACTGTGATGTCATCCAGATAGACGACCACAAATTTATCCTTTTCCCCAACGAAAGCTATGTCCATGGCATGCTGAAACGTTGCCCCTGCATTCATTAATCCAAACAACATCTTGGCATACATGAATGTTCCCCATGGAGTGGTAAATGTCGTCTTTTCCCTGTCCTCAGGCAGAACAAAGACTTGATTGTAGCCAGAGAAACGATCGATCATGGACATCCTGGATGCTCCCGTTACCCTCTGCCGTATATGTTCCATCTTTGGTAAGGGGTAGTTATCCTTTCATGAGCTCTTGTTCAGGTTTCTAAAGTCTACACAGAGTTTGATTTCTCCATTCTTTTTCCTTACTGGTACCAAGTTGGCCACCCACTCTGAATATCTCAGTGGTACGATGATTTGGGCCTCCAACAACTTCTTCACTTCCCTCTCCATAATAGGCAGCAACATAGGATTGATATGTCTTAGCTTCTGCCTAAATGACTTTGCCTCGCTTTTCAACGGGATCTTATGCTCAATGACATAAGTGTTATATGTTTTGAGATCTTCATAGGTCCAAGAAAACACATCAGCAAATTCCCTCAGAAGTCCAGTGTATTCAGACCTCTGCTCCTTTGTCAGACTTCTTGACAATTTGACAAACTTGGGCTCACTTTCGGTGCCAATGTTGCACTGAATAGTACCAGCGTCATCCTCCGAGATTTCCCCCTTTAATGACACATCATTTCTATCAAAAATACTTTCCAAAGGAACTAGTCCCCTTGGAATGTGGTTGCTGGGGAGATGCACAATGTTATGCTCTATTATTTTACTTAGAAACTTACCCCCATCAGGCTCTTCTTCAGAGACAGATTCTTGGTCGATATGCATCTCCAAAAATTCTTTGATAGTCTCCAAGAATTTCTTGATCTCGAGATCATCCTCGAATACTTTCCAATATTTGATGTTGTCAGGTATGGAGGGCCTGTATTTTACTTCCACATCATATCTAAATTTGGGCAGCAGGGGTACTTTGAAACTGCTTGCTGATGTAGCCAAGGAATCTGCCACTGTGTTCTTCTTTCTTGGGACAAAAGAAATGTTGAATGCCAAAAAGAAACTGTCAACTAGGTCCCATACCTCATTTCTGTAGCTTCTGAGTTGAGGGTGCTTGGCTTGATAAGTGTTTTTGATCTGTTGGACCACCAACTCTGCATCTCCGAACACTGCTACTTTGTGAATTCCCATTTCCCTTGCAGCTCTTAATACTAGGACAAGAGCTTCATACTCTGCCACATTGTTGGTAGTTTCAAATTCTAGTTTGTATGACAGAGATATGGTTTCCTGAGCAGGTGACACAAAAAACACCCCAGCTCCAGTGCCTTCCCTGGAAAAGGCTCTGTCAAAGAACATTTTCCAGACGAGGGTGATAGAGGGAGGAAATTTATAGGAAGTGGTGGGCGACATTCTAAGTTTTAGAGGAGGCTCGGGAGCATTAGTGAGTTCTAGTACACTGGAACCTAAATCAGTGTCCAAGGCTAAAATGGGATGGTTGGTAGGATTGGCCTCATCAATGATTATATAGGCCAGTTGGGCTTCCCTGTATAGCCTTCTATGCTCTCCTCCAAACACTGGGATAGTAGCATATGTGAGGTCCATCTGCAAATTCCCCCCCAGTCTTTTTATCCATGATCTTGATAACAACATACCAAACTTGGGGGGGACATCAGCCACTACAATATCCATGACCACACTTTTCATGGGAAGATGAAACAAGGTCACGACCAGGTCTTTAATAACTCCTAGACATTGAACTTTTCTGGAGTCAAAGGAATAGAGGTCATGATAGGCTCGGGTGACTTCCAGCCCTAACTCTTCCATGACAATTTTGGGCATGAGGTTGTGAGAAGCCCTCAAATCCATCAAGCAGTTGTGCAGTACTTTATCATGTATGTTCAGGGCAGTGTAGAAGGGAGGGGATGAGTCATTCCTGTACTCTACCATAGGACCTAGAATAACTACGGGCTTTTCATCTTGCAAATTGATGGAGTCTGTGGGAAGGCATGAGACCTCAGACTGTAAAATCTCAGAGAAGCGTTTCTTGAATCCTTTATGTTTAATCAATTCGGTTAGGGGCATAGGGATTCTGATCTTTTGAATTTCATGCTTGAAATTAAAAGAAGATGTAAGCTTCAGGATTTCTCTTATTTCGGGAACCTGAATCTGGACTATGGGAGAGAGGGGTCGAAGCTTCTTACCTCTGTGACTGTCCACTATTTCATTAGCAGGCTTCTCTGTTCTAGTGGACTGCTTAGGAACATCAGGTGCTACTATCTTTTTCTTAGACCTCAGATCATACCTGCCTTGGATACCACTAGCCTTGTCTCCCTTGCTCGGTTCATTTAGCTGACTGTCCATGAGAGACTCCTCCTATGCTGACTGAGTGAGATGAGGAAAAGGAGGAGTGTCCCCGAAGCAATGGATTTTAGGATCAAGCTCATCTGTTTCCCCTTCTTCCCCCTCGGCCACAAAATTGTTTTGAAAAGGGGCCTGAATCTTCTGGTCTTCTTTGTCTCTTCCCCTCTCCCTTTGCATAGTCGAGGAAGTAATATTGTTAGGCCTCCTAAAAACTCCTTTGTTTTTCAGCATTTTGGGGGCCCTTGTATGCTTTCCTCCCCTCCACCTTCATTCTCTCCATCTTTGCAGATAGAGACTTCACCATCTTGGTCAATTCATCTACTTGAGGGTGGGGCACCGATGGGCCAGAAGTTGAGGTTTCTGGTCTTCCCTTTCTTCTGTCTGCATCAGCCTTGTTCCTCAGTCTATCAACTGCTAATACATTGGATTCCACTTCTATGGCCGCATCTTGCATTTGAGCTAAGGAGATGGCTCTTCTTTCTCTCAATAAAAGACAGAAATCGGGGCCAAACACACTAGCATAAGAAATCTTGGCCGAGGCTTCTTAGGGTTTTATTTCGGCAAGGATTTTGTTATACATTTTATTGAATCTTTTGGAGAAGTCAGAGATAGACTCTCCTTCCATATTCTTCAAATACCCAAACTCTGTCATGTAATACATGAAATCCTCCCTATCTCCCCACTGCCTCAGGAAAGTACTATCCAGGGCTTCAATCCCAGTAATAGATCCGGGGGCCAATCCTCTAAACCACTTTCTCACGTCACCATCTAGGCTCTAGATGAAGACTCTCATCCAGACATCTTCATTTTCAATGTTCAGGTTGTCTGCATAAATGTAGAAAGAAGCCAGGTGCTCTTCTGCAGTTATGTCCCCTTCTCTAGTGAACTTGGGCATATACTTCAAGTAATCTCCAGCAGGGAGAGGATTCATAGGATGGGGTAGGATTAAGGGAGAATATCTGGAAACAACTATGGAGTCCATTCTATTTAGAGGGGGATTAGCACCAACCATAAGAATATTAGGTGGAGGATAACCTAGAGGAGAAGGAGTTCGTGAAGGGTCTACTGGGAAAGAGTCTCGAAGTGGAATGGGAAACAAAAGGGGATTTAAAGAGAAGGCTAACGGGTTCAAATCAACAAATTCTCCTCTTTGCGTAGGAGTGGTAACAGTAACAAGAGGAGAAGTAGTAAAGATAGGAGTGGGGAAATCTTCTATAGTCCTGGGTCTACGCCAAGGTACAACTTCAGAGGAGAGGGGAGTGACACGGATTTCTCCCTCCAATCCCAGACCAGGAGGGGAAAACTCAGCAGGAACACTCCCAAAATTCAGGAAATGGGAAACTTCTGAAGGAGGTCTGTTAAGAAACTGAGAAGGAGAAAATGGAGTTCCTACAGAAGGAGATGGCGGATTACCTGGTTCAGCGGTGGAAGCTTCTTCTTCATAGGTCTTTCCTTTTTTGAGAACCACCTCCGGATTGGTTTTAGGTGTAGATAGAGGCAACTGAGGATGGGACCGCGTGTGTCTACCTCTGAAAGACACAATTAACATGGAAGGTTCTCCATAATGGAGTCGTCACAATGGAGTTGCCAGGTGCACAGTAACAATCTTCAAAGGCTCTAATACCTGATGCACCTTCAGAATCAGAGGCTCAATGTCGTTCAATCCGGGGGAAAATTTTCAACTTCGTCCTCGGCAACGACACCAGAAATGTTAGCGTCATAAGTCACTCCTGGATTGCTTGCAGGAGTAGAGCCTAACGCCCATCATTTTTATGTCACAATTTGTTTAATGGGCTGATCGAATGGGTAAAGACTCAAGAAAATATAGCTTTAACTCAGGAAACTAGGCCTGGTATGTAGAAATCAAGGGAGGTCTTGATCCAACTTCCGTTAGTAGATGATTAAAGGGTGGTAGATGGAAGACTTATGAGAAGGGTGAGCAAGAATACCTTGGGCGACAGGCCTTTGGAAGCTTGAGGATGAAAAAATCAGAAGCCAAGATCCTCTTGGTCCAGAGATTCAAGGAGCTGAGGGGTGACTCAACTGAATCCTCCAATTCCAAGTCGTTCAGTGCTAAGAAAACCACAAGAACCGATTAGAAACAATGCAACTGTTACAATGATCCAACCTACATCATCCTATAATAGCTACAACTTGACTGGATCCTCCAATTTCGAGCTGTTCTAACACAGTAAACAAAGAGATGGAAAAGAGGTTGGCATCCATAAAGTAAGAAGTCTCAAATTCCTTATACATAAACCAGAGAGACCAGTGCTTCATCAAAACTTTACAATCGGGAGCCTTTCTCAACCATCGATGGATTACAAAATACAAAGATTGAGTCTATATACTTAGAAAAATTTGCCTAATAGAGGTGTGCTCAGTCATCCAAGGCTTGGTGTCCCTTCAACTGAATTCATATGGATATTCTTTGTCAGATGCCACCTTAACTGCGCATGGCCCCTGTAAGGGGAGTAGCTGAGCCATTAAGAGCCGAGTTAACATGTGCAGACCTCCTCTAGCTAGTCGAGGACTCGGCATGGCTTCTTTGGAAAAATTGGTATACAGGACCCTCTCGAGCAGACCATTTTCCAAACCCTCCATACCTTACACTTAATGAACGAGGAGAGGTTTCAACCACCCCCTCTCACCTTCATTTACTCCAAGAAAGAAACACGATTGAGATCGGATCCGATGGCAACTGGAGGTCGTGATGGGCCTCTCTGTGACTGAAACCTGACGCCTTTGGCCCCTTTTGCACAACCCCTTTATTTTCAGGTGATCATGGGCTGTGACCCTGCGTTTACTCTTAAAATCACTTTCGGAATTCGTGAATAGGAAGGAGTTAATCCTCGCTTCTCACAATCGCGATGAGAGAAACGCTGAGATGGATTAATTGGGAGCCACGCGTCCCCTTAGATATGACGGTCCTGAACTCACTCGGTGATGCTGTGGGCCCGGGTCTTGGACACTCTCGGCACCTCTTGCATTGGGAATATGACAGAACTACTCCTTGCGCCTCGAAATCGCGATGGGCAAAACGACGAGGAGCCTAATCACGTGCCAGGTGTCTCCTATGGATAGATGGCTAAGATTGCTCCGTGATACTGCGGGTTCGACTTTGAGCACTTTCGGAGCTTCGGGGTTCGAGGTTTCAAGATGTAGAATGACATGGAACTCTCACCCTTCAAACTCTCGAATGCCAAAACGTCGACATGGCTAGATCTCGCGCCACGCGTCCTTTGGGATGGAAGGCTACCATCCATTCCTGCAAATAATATGGGCGCTATCCATTGCGATAATATTGGTGCAACTCCTCTAACCGTGATTTCCCGCCATCCGTCGATCTACTCTTATGGATGAATATGAACCATCGATAATATAATTTCGCTCACTTACTCGCTTGGAATTTTGAAACGAGATTTTTCCATGCTGCTCTCGGGCGCTTCTCATGCAACTTGCAAACTTGAATACTCTTGTGCCCTGGACAAGAAATGTTACCAACACTTCCATTTCTTAAGTTTATTTGACTCTACTACATCAGGAGTAATATAACATAACGTAGCTCCAGGGTCAATTAAAACAAAAATTCAAGTGTTATTGAATTTACCTTCGATTTCTACCACAAAGGATTGGTGGTCAGCTTTCCAACCATCAATGGCTACATTTATCCGATGCAGGCTTCTGCCCACGTCACCCACTATCGAGGCTTCCTGAAAATTATGAACAATAGTTCTTTTTGTGGAAATTAAATGTGGACAGTTCATCCTTGAGGTTCTCCACATTCCCAACACTTTAATGGTTCATGGGGGCTGTCCCCAAACTTCTTCATTCCCATATTTACTGGTTTACCGCTGCCTTGCGTATTCAGATGGTTGGAGTGAAAATATTTCCTTGGAAAGATTTTTGCTGCATTCTGATAAGTAGCTAGTGTGTATCCCTTATTCCGATGGTTCAATCGATCTTGTTTCTTATCCTTCCAGGTTTTGGGAAACTCTTCCTGCTGTTTATACTGGTCATAGCACATTCGTGCTTTCCTAAATACTTCACTCAAGGATTTGGGGTTGTCAAACTGAATTTTGTCCCTGTAGGATTGTGGTAAACAACTTAAGAATCATTGGAGTTTTACCTTATCCTCCTGGATGTATGGTACAAACCTTAGTAGTTCTAGAAATTTGTTTATAAGGTCCTCCATCGTCATCTGCCCAAGCCGTAACTCGTAAAATTCTTTCATTTTCCTTTCATAGTAGCTTTCAGAAAGGTACTATTTCTTGAAATACTTTTTAAAGTCAGACCATTCCAACTATTTCTCCTTTAGGCCCTTGGCCAATTTCAGGTCTTGCCACCAAATGCTGGCCTTCCCTTTCAGATTGTAGATGGCCATTCTAACCTTCATATTGTTGGAATAGTTGTAGATCTATAAGTATTTCTTGATGTCCAACAACCATGCCTCAGCTTCTTCTCCTGTCTTGGATTCTCCATCAAAGGTATCTAGTTTGATATTTTAAAATTCTCCTTCAAGGTGGTCTACTTATTTTCTTTTTCTGTCTGTTTTAGTTTTGTCCTTAGCTGAAGGTGTACCTTCAGACGAAATGTCTCCTTTTTCTGTTTCAGGCCTAGAATTCTTGGAGGCCCTTTTGCTGACCTCTTCGTCATGGTTATCATCCTTTGGGATTTTCTTGGTCGTGGTTAGTGTCCTGCCAGTCCCCATTTACACAAAAGATTGGGTAACGATTTCCAAACTAAACCCTTGTTTAACTCACTCTTAACTAAATGCTCTCTTAATGAAATTTCAATTGAACGATATGTTAACTACAATGGATGGTTGGAGTGGACATACTCCACTAGTCGTATCATGAAGGGACTGTCATTAACTTCACAATTTTCTTGATGAGGGAAGAGTGGTTTACTTTTCATAAGAGTTAAATATTTTCACCTAAAATTAATGGATATCTCGAGCACGCGAATTTCGATAGTTTCACCTGACCTTTCCTCCAATCCAGTCACGACAACTCTTCCCCATCACATGGAAACACCATCATTCATACCGTCAACATTTAATCGATGTAGAAAATCTCCTCTTAGGGTTCCGTGAGCTTCTTTTGTCAATGTGAAGTCTGCCGAAAACGACTCTGTGTATTAACATTTCTCAACAGGAAAGGCTGTCGACTTGGAGGGCGTAAATTGGTGGAACAGTCGATGATGTTCTCCTCCCTAGTAAGTTTGCGATACCACTTGTGTCCTTAGTTATTTGAACAAGGAATTTGGTTTCCATCAGGGTGGGAGAACCCTCCTATTGAAAGTATTACTATGACTATAAATTGAATCTACCCCTTTAATGTTATTCCTCGTAACTTTCTGGATGGTTCGGCTACCGGGTAGATAGATTGTTCCATGTGTTCATCCTCAATATTTTTGAAAGGGATTCAACGTTCCGCCTCCTTATTTCCTCGATTTCAAAGGATTCGGACCTCCAAGGTCTTTTGCAAGAATTTTTACCCTTAGGGATTGTTTTCGTTCCGTTACAAACTCTACAGTTTCTCTGTTTATATATATTGAGGTCCGGTGTTGCACTGTTGTGAATCCACGTGGGGTTTTTAATATGAAGTTGAATTTTCCTACTGTGTATTACAATTTGTGTTGTATTTCTTTCTTTCTGGCTGTAATTATGGGTCCACTCTTCTAAATTTCCAAGAGACTCTCTTTTGGTCCTTACGAATAAAATGTTTCCTTTATGGCTATGCATTCCAGCCCGACACAAATAAATTTTGTGACTTCAGTGGTTTCCGAACAATTTCGTTAGAAAATTCCCCATGGCATATCATACCAGGGTTTATGAAACTTCTTGTATTGAGAATGTCTCCCAATGTTGTTATCATTGGTTGTGGATATTATACGCCATTAGGAATCTGGAAAATAATTAGAAAGAAGGTTAATCTTTGTATTTAACGTTTATTTATAAATACCCTCTTTAATACAGACCATCGGATTCAGGGTAGGATTTAACCCGAGCAATAGTGTATATCATTTTTCTTGTGTGTAACGTTTTCACCATGCCTTTGGCCTATTCGCATGACCCATCTTATAAAATTCGTAATTCAAGTGTTAGTACTGTTTATATTATTTCATTTCATAAAGAAATGGATTTATTCACCACTAGTACCAATGCTAATGATGGGACCCTTTTGTTGCGAGGGTACCCATAAGGAGAACCTAGAACAATCCTCCCCTTAGCCTGGGACCTCTATTAGACCAAAACGCGATAAGGAAAAATATGCCTGATCTTCAGTCATGAGTTAAGTACCATTCTGACTCAAACTCTTTCTATCCTTTGTCCTTCTATTGAAAATTTTATCCATCTTATTTTCGGTTATATAATAATAATGTAAATTTTGAAATTCCTTGTAGGGAATTCGACTGTGTATAACTCCGGATGTCGGCTCCCGTCAAAGGAACAAAAGGTATTCGGGTTTCAATTCGTAGCTCTCAAATGCGCGCCCTAGTTTTTCTATGAACTTATATGGTTCTAAACCAGGGGTTAACATCGTGGTGACAAAGATCTTACTGAGTCACAAGATTTAGAATATGATTATAGTTTAAGAGTCGCATATTCTATTTATTTTCTTTGGGATGGCAATACGAACATTCATTCTTGCCGAGCAATGGATTTGTAAATGAATGATTCCGAAATGGAATTCAACAATCCTTCATGGACAATTATTCTGACTCGATTCTTTCGTTGGATCTTATTTCGATTTTACATTCTATTTTATCTTTGGTCATTATGTATTCCATAAATTCCACTAAGACTTAGATAGACTATTTTCCTCTACTTCATTTCGATGTCCGTACAGTCTGAACTTGTAGTCATGCATTGCATGGAATTATATATTTCCAAAGACCCACATCCTTTTTAAATCAAATCTCAACAAAAAGAATGCTAGAATATCAAACTATTGTAGAGGTATTAAGTATACATAATTATCTATCAAAATGTACATAATCCTATATGAATGCTTATTCTTGTCATGCATCGATTCTATAATAATTTTATTACTCTGTATGGCTTATTACAAAAATATAAAAATATATAGTCATTTCGTTTTTGTCTATCCTTCAACATTTTCTAAGTCATTACTATCAACTCAGGGAATCTATACAGAGGATAATTAAGGAGGGTATGAGATTTTCGAAGTAGTCAGATTTGCATGTATAATTTATAGATACATCTCTGCTAATTAAATCCAAAGCGCTTTCTATATATGAGGTCATTTTAATTATACTTTATTTGCACGATTGGTTTTATATGTCTGCTAGAACAGTTGGTATATTAACTGTCTAATATGTGCACGTATATAGGTATATATTACCATTCCTACTGTAGGGAATTCAATTTAACTTTCCATTAACATCTGTACATATTTCCACTTATAATTACGTATATACATAACTATATACATATAGCTCTCTCTCTCTCTCTCTCTCTCTCTCTCTCTATATATATATATATATATATATATATATATAGTGATTTACTGTCAGAATTTATCAGTCAGTAATGCGCACAACATTATGCTAATTCTACTCTTTCAATCATTTAAATTACAACGACTCTTGTCTAAAGGAAATTTCAGTAGAAATCATTCACCCAGTAATATATCATTGCATACCGATAGCCACATAAAAACAAGAGATATGTAAACAAAAAGGGGTATATGAACATATCTGAACCAAAACGCTGAAGACAAAGGGAACAACCACATTCCTCCCAACTGTAGAACAGGGCAGCCAAATCACTTGCCCGATTCACCCCCTAGCTTGACCATGAGTCCATGAGGGAAAACTTGGAAAACTCCTCAGTAATATCTTCAGTGACGGCAGATTCCTCTTGCCTCACACTAAATTAGTAGTGTTCATAACAACAAGAAAACCAATCATCTCTTTCCCTAGCATACTAGGCAGCGTCTTGCCTCCTCCCATATGCTATTTAACAAAACAATCCTTTTGCCTAGGTCTTTCTTCCCCCCCCCTGGAAATTTTTGTAGCTTTCTAAATCCATGATTTTCAGGGGCTGCTAATGGCCAAATCTCTGATTTTCCACTTGTAACAATCATCCCAGAGGTAGTTCCAACATGTTCCCCACTCATGGAGTCATGGTCATCTGATTTTAACATGGTTGTTCCATTTGTCCTCCTGCAATCAATATAAAATATTCTGTTTTCATACAAGTGTCATAGTCAAATAGTTAGTTGGGTCAAATCAGATCTCTGCTCAACGGTCATAATAATTAATTACAATTATAAAATTCGAAATCCGTAATTGCCATAAATGGAAAAAAATTTCCAAATTCGAATTTACTAAAAATGGAATAATTTTCCAACAAATTTTAAATTTCAAAATACTTTATTTTGGGGGATGTCACAATTTTTCTATTGCATAGATACTTCATACATATTCATTCTAACTAAATTCTTTTTCAAAAAACAAATTACATATGAATAAATGTTATTTTCCACTGTACTATTTACTCTTTTTGAATAAACTCTTCTACACTAAAAATTGTTATTACAAAAAGTTACGATCTCCAATGATAAACGTTCTATTGGTCCTAAAATTTTTTGGATGAAAATATTCCTATTGTTATTTTTGTCATTATAAAACTTTATATGGAGAAAGTAGAATTTCATATCTCATTAAAAATTCAACTCGTTCAACATTTTTAAGGATTTCACAATTGTAAATACTTAGTTTTAAGTGTAAAAACATTTGTGAATCTTACGAATTATATAAAATGCCAACTATAAAATGTTTGGTGATTTTTTTCTAAAAACATGTTACAAATTTATCATGAAAATAATTTTTAAAATTTTATATTAAACATGCAATGACATATAAATATCTTCAAATAACAATATAAAATTCTCTTTCAATCAATCATTCCATGAAATCACAAATAATTTGAAACACAAATACATTACGCATCAAACTGACTGTTAACCAACTAAAATTGTTCAAAGATTTGCTATAATTAACTTTCCATTTCCTTTGTCACATGATGAATAAAAAACAATATAATTAGAAAAATAAAGATAACAAAAAGATACAACAATAGTATAAATGATGAAATAAAACATGTACATATCACTCTTCGTTGTCATCACCCTGATACTCTTCCTTGATTTGTAGGATAACACTGTTGTTCAAAAAAATATGTTTTTATCTAGGGTCGTCTCTTAATACAAACCACCAATCCCTATCCAACACATATGGGTTAAAAATAACTTGGTTGCAATGTTTTGGGAAAACATAAGGCTCCTTAGCTTCATCCCACATCTTTCTAGAGTTGATACATATCATCCCACTATCACGATCTTCCTTTACATTATTCCGATCAAAGGTGTCCCACCACTTGCACCTAAAAATAACACAATGGAAAGAAGAGAAGTCCACTTGAATGATCTCTTATATCTTTCCAACGTAACCTAACTTCCTTTGTATTAGGTTTTGATCATGGTGGATAACAAAAATATATTGGTAGAACTCGACTTCCACTCCAGAATATTATGTCGTGTGTGCTTCATCAAAATCCTCTATGTGAAAATGATTTCCATATGCCCACATAGATGGGAAAAAATGCACCTATAAAAAGAGAAAAAATAACAGTGTCATGTGTCTAATAACCCGACCAATGAAATATGAAATATAGATGTTACAATTCAAAGGTGTATTATGAAGCGAAAAATGTACACAAAGAGATTATTACCGAGTTGTTGCACCCAATCCATATGTTTAGTGCATCCTCTTTAGCATGCGGGTAACAACCAGATGCACCATATTTCTCTCCGACTTGGTTAACAACCCAACTGTTGGGGCATATTATTGGAATATTTTGTTTTAAATGATCAAGATAAGGCATGTTCCTACCATTCAACCATTTGAGTTCTTTCCTGTCACTGTCCCATTTCCTCCTCTTCTGTTCATACAATGCGACCCACATATGTGTTGCCTCCGAATCGTAAAGAATGGATTTATTGATGGCATCAATTTCTAAATTCGCTGATGTATATATTCATGAAATCAAACTGAAATATAATACAGGTATGAGATAAAATTATATATTATGAAGTTTATTGTGAATAGTTACTATGTATAAATTTGACAAACGATAAGTCACTTACTCTTTATTAAGCACCTTTTTCCATTTATTTAGAGAAGCTCCCCTTATCTTTTGTCTTCATCCCTTTCCCTGTCCCACATCGACGAACCGAGTGTGTTTTTTATCTGCTTGATGTACTCACTGGAATAATAGAAAGACTCATATGATATGTACCACTCTTCCATAGACCCCTCGGGTTTTCCCTTTTGTCAAAAAAATCTTTTCTATTTCTTCATGTACCTCTCTAAGAAGAACATCCAAAGATAGGAGACCACTCTGACTAATTCAACCTCATCTACTAGGTGAATTAAAATATGAACCCGAAAGTCCATGAAACGCGTTAGCAGTTCCTTCTCAAACATACAAACAATCTCAACTATCTCTTGACACCACTGTGGAATGCTAGCCATATTAATCTCCTTTGATGTGATCAATGTACAACTGTAGATAATTTAGATATGGCACATCATAGGTCCTCGAGGAAGTCATGGTTCATACACCCATGCATGAGTAGAGGATAATGACACTACAAAGTAAACACATACACAATTAATTACGTTTTATCCAATGGAATAAAAAATAATAAAAAATAATAAAATCATGTTTTTGACATATGTACTCTTAGAAGGTTCAAATAGTTATCTGATTTCAACCCTGACAAATGGTCTTTCACAGTGAATCTACGTTGTAGTGAAGACCCATATAAATAAGGAACTTTCACACCCAATATAACTTCCTTTGCCAAAGAAATATCATCTTTATTCAAAATCCATGGGACATCACCTTCTTTGGAAGACCAAGAGGGACCAACCTCTCCTCTACTTTCTTGTCTTGACCAATGTTTCTTTTTAGTTTTTGAAGAAATAATATCTCTCCTAACATCCAATGTGTCACTTTAATTTTATGATATGTGCCTCCATAAAGAATATGAAACATTTTTAAATATATGCATGGAATTTAGTAAGTGGGAAATCTTAAGATACTTCCAATATGAGATCTCATAAAAGACATATTTCTTTTTCATCCCAATGGTAAATTTATCAACATAGGTGTCGAATAATTATGGATCATCGAACATAGGATCCCCATTTGAATCGAAATTTTTTGTAATCTCCTTCTCCTTCTCTCTCTCATATGCTCTAATCCATTCTGTTGGTGTCATTATTACATGCCTTTGGGTTCTCTCTGGTTTACCATTGAAAAACAATGTTTCTCTTCTGTAAGGGTGTTTTTCTGGGAGGAATACCATGGAGAAATCGTACACTGGATTTCATAGGTGGTTGGACCACCTAGCCTTCAGAGAAGGTCCACAATAGTTACATCCATGATACCATTTTGTTACAAGACTTGTGAAATTATTAAAGTATACAAATCACATTAGCGTTGAAGATCAGAACAATCACAACGAATTAAATATGCCAAAAAATATTGTTACGTATATAAACAAATCAATAAACATGTAATTTACCATAACAAACCCTTAAGCTTGGATAATCATATGTGGTGTAAGAACTTATTCCATTAAACTTGGAACTCCTCTTTGTTGTGATGGGTCTTGATACATCGTATACATGTATCTCTTCCCATAATTTTTTCAATTCATCTACCAATGGTTTTAGGTAGACATCCATATTTTCCACTTGTCTTCTACTAGAGACTATAAGATCCAACATAAGATGTTCATTCTTCATGGACAACCATGGGGAGATATTGTTATTAATCACTACTATAGGACAAACAAAATAGTTGGTGTTTTGGAAGGAATATGGGTTGACACCATCCATGGCTATGATGAGTCATAGACTTCCTACTTCATCCTTGAATGTTTCGGGCCATGTATCTTCTATATGCTTCATGGGTATTGAATCTGTTGGGATTTTCATAAATCTCGACTCACTTCTCTGTGAGGCATGCTATCCCTGCAACATAGCTAATTCTTTGCAACGAAAGAGCCTTTGAATCCTTAGGATTATAGGCATGTGCCTCAATATCTTATGAGGAAGACCATGAGATTTTCTCTTTTTATTTGATTTATGGTACTTTCCATACCCATATTTAGGTCACATTTCATTGTCTGCATATTCGCCTCTATATATAATACAATCATTCAGACATGAATGATATGATATGTACTCAACACCCAACATTTTCAACATCTGCTTTGCCTTTTCGCAGCTACCGAGAAAGATACTATCACTCGAAAGAACCTTATATTTGAATAACCTGCATTTAGTGGGAAATAGAAATGTACAATGTCATTTAACGTTCATAAAATCCACCATTTTTAATGTTCATTTTGTGACAAGATTTCTCAAAATATAAAGGACTTGATGGTCATTTACCTCAATATTGCCGAGAAACACGCGTTTGACATGACAAACTTTGATTTCAAGTTGTACAGTAACATTTTTGTCCCCAGTTGGGTAGACATTGACTGGCTAGGTCCAAAGAGAGGGGTTGTGGAAGCTGATTTCAAGATTTTGAAAAAGGTATCAGTGATATGAGCATCATCCCCTAGCTCATTATTTTGGAATGCATCTAACAACATTGTCTCCATGGTAGTAGTAGCTCATAAATAATCATCCATACCAACCTCTATTTGATTGACTCCACTTCTAACTTGTGAAGAACTACTATTGTTGAAGTCATTCCTAATTGGTGACTTTGGACGTAGTGGGAATTGAATAGGTAGTTGATTCAACCATTCTTGGTATTCTTCCTCTCCAAGTTGTTCTCTTATTGCAGCCTTCTCTTGATTTGACATTGTAGTGGGGTGTAACGGAAGATGATAGGTAATTCACTCATCATCAAAATCCTAATTTCAAAAATATTGAACATTAGTACATCGATGATATTAATAAGCACAATGCAATTGGTTTGTTCAAATTACATTATACCAAAAAATTATTACCATTGTTGACCTAATATTGCGGCTAGAATATGACATGTTACAATTGCCATGGTAACGTGGTTGTCCATTTTCATCTACCAATTCCTTGCAGTATGTTTCTCCTAATAAGATCTTATGATTTTTTTGAACTAGTGGAATATTTTCTGTATTTGAACTCAATTCTAAATTAGGATCCTGTAAATTTGGATACATTTTTATTCATATTGACATGGATAAAAAAATATTCAATTAGATAATCGAAATATAAATAAAATATGAGCTTACTGAAGATGGCAAAGGAGAACTTCGCGATGGACTTTGAGAAATATGGAACGGGATGGAATTTGAAGAATTGGCCATTTGATATTATAAGTTTTTCTCCCTGCATTTGAGCAAAATCAACAATAATGTTTTAAGAATAAGGCGACTTTAAGTGGAAAATGTATACTATGAAGTACAACAAGTCATGTGGATGCATCCTAAAAGATAATTTAAGATGAATATACTATTTATGTGCAAATAAAAATTTAGATAACTTTTAAAGTAACAATGCGCTTAATTAAACCAAATCCACTGGTGCACATATAACAATGTAATGCACCGAGGTGTTTAATTACTAACCGCATTGATGCTCAAGATTTCAATTAAAAAAATAATTATATGATACCGGTGATCCAAAAATATTTAAGGCACCGATGTGTTTCAGAAATGAATGCACCAATACATTATATTAATAAATGTACCGGTGTTAGGAAAAACTTAAAAAAAAAAGCGCGAAGTCCTTTGCTTTTTTTACAACTGAAACATGAGCATAAATTTATTTAAAAAAAAATCTAATTTCATAAAGTCCTTTAAATTGTAAGAATCTATTCATTATTTCATCATTTTTCTAAAATTTACAGGGGAGAGATTTGCAAGAGAGACATATCTAGGAGCACTATGGAGCAACGTAATACTTTGAGACAACATAATTATTCAGAAGATCAGAATTTGAAGGGTATGTTGATTCACTCAAAACCCTTTTCATAAAGTCCTTTAAATAATATTAAGCTATTCTATTTTTATTCTAAGGCTTTTGCGACCATTGTTTTGATCAAAGAATTCTTTCGGATTAATCACATAGGTTTTTTTATTTTCGACGTTTCAGACCAAACTAGTGTGGAGTAGCATAATACTTTGGAAAAACATAATTATTCACAATATAATAATTTGAAGGGTATGGTGATTCACTCAAAAACCTTTTGGAGCTACCAAATTATTCAAAAAAAAAAAAAATCATACTTACCTTAAACCCTTGCTTATTCTTGCTTATGTGACTCCAAAATTTCACCTTAGGGTTTAACTCCCTCTATCACTTCAAAATTATGATTTTTCATTTTATGCATTTTAGATTTAATGGGTTTGTGTTTCTATATATCAGGTGTTTGGTCTATGATGCAAGGGGACCACTTATTGCATCAGATCCAAACCCTCTCGACCCTGTCCTATTTAAAAAAAAAAAGTTTCTGTTTATTGGTGTGCCTATTTGAATATAACACACCGATGCGCTTGATGATAAAGCACATCGGAAATGCTGTAACATAATTTTTATTTTTTTTCGTTCATGATTGTGTCACTTCTTTCAATTATTTTTTCGTCCATGGTATTTTGTTTTTCATTTTTTACTCTAGGAGCGGTGCAGTTATCGATACATATCGCACCATTGTGTTTTAAAGTATGTTTTAATATATATATATATATATATATATATATATATATTTTTTTTGTTCTCTTGGTGCATTTCCTATATCAAATGCACTAGTGCGTTTATTGGTGTGCCTATTTGAATATAACACACCGATGCGCTTGATGATAAAGCACATCGGAAATGCTGTAACATAATTTTTAATTTTTTTCGTTCATGATTGTGTCACTTCTTTCAATTATTTTTTCGTCCATGGTATTTTGTTTTTCATTTTTTACTCTAGGAGCGGTGCAGTTATCGATACATATCGCACCA
>ML782921.1:105222-117060 GCA_009831015.1 Picea engelmannii
CTCTTGGTGCATTTCCTATATCAAATGCACTAGTGCGTTTATATTATTACAGCGCACCATAACCTAGATTTGTTTTCAGTTTTTTTTAGATGAAAATTATGTGATTTATTTATAAAATATATTTAATAGCTTCTGTATTGAATGGTACATATTGTATATTGATAAACAAATGTGTGAGAATAGTTCAATTAAAAAAACATTCGATCGACATAATGATATCAAATCCAAAAAAACAAGTTCTTTGTAATTTCTATACAAAATTAATATGTTTGATCTATATGTAAGTTTAACTAATATGTATTGGTTAGTGTGTGTCAGACAAAGACACAAAATGAGGAAGATCGATAAGATTCTTTGTGATCTAAGTGCAGAAGAGCGTAAACGCTTGATGAAAAAATTGCAGAAGGATAATCAGGTGAATGAAAAAATACTTCAATATGAGTTCTTTTTTGAATTTTCATTAATAATATAGTTAATAATATTAGATAACACGTTTCAAAAAATCTATTAATTCACATATGTTTAATCTTCTACAAGGACCAACAATGAAGGAATGAAATGTCGTCCTAAGAAAATAAAAATTGTAGATGTAAATGATGATGAATTGGTCTTTAGCTCATCTAGAGTGGTGTTGGAGGTTAATGAAAGGGGGAATTTTTTTTACAAAACTATGATGGATATAGTGGAACAAACGTATAGACGTACCTTCCACTTACAATATAAAAATCAATCCAATGATTCCAAGAGCTAGGGTATATCTAAACTACACAAAGCGTTTCTAGAGAAATGGTCAATGAGACTTGTCAGAATTACAATAATAAAAAGATACAACAACAAAAAGAATCATTCAAAAAGTAATATTCCTAAAATTTATTTAATTCTAGAATATGTATATATTACTACAAAGAATTCATTTATTAATATCAATTTTGTTATATTTAGTTTTCATATATCAATATAAAAATAGTTTATTGTCTACATGTTACTTTTTTCAGGAATATTACGAAAATCCCAAAGGATCAACGAGCTGATATCTGAAATATGCTAGTAGGAATGTCCAAAAAAATGTACAAGGAGATGGTAAAAGAAATGGACATAATTTCATCGTAGGAGGAGCCATCTCAACAACAACATGCTTCAAATGTATGAAATCATTGAAATTTTCTATTAGGTACATATAAATAAATATTTTAGCATTAAATATTAATTTTCAAGTATTTTCTTGTAGAAAAGAAAACAAAATGCAACCCACTCAACACATAAAATAGGACAACAATGAAGAAAAAGGTCGATAGCAAAGTTTTTGCGAGTAATTGTTATTTCCTTATAACATTAACTTAAGATTTCATTTTTGTATATTTTAAGTTGTTTTACAACAACCATCCTTAAATGTATTCAAGCAGGTACTAACATACAAATAAGAGCCATCGAAAGAATTGATTGACATTGGGTTAAGTAAGGGTCGTGAGTATATGTTGGCATATAAAAAATTAATTGTGGAATTTGTAAGTATCTATGTTGTTTTACTTATCTCATTTTATAATTAATAGAAAAAAAAATCATTTATATTAAATCTATGATTTATTATGGGATATAAAACTTGTTGGAAACAAAGTATGGAAATGTGCCAACAAAAGAGTTGTTGAGAGAAGGCATGCGATTTTATTTTGAAAGAATGTGTATCATTCATGACTCAATTATTTCTATGGTACACCACTTTTCAATTTACATTCATGTATATTATTTATTTCAATTTTCATTATTCTCACCAATGTAGATACACTCATTACACTTTATTTTTATTTTTGTAGATGGAACTTGAATAAGATGAAAAAAATCAAGGAAATCAACAAAACAGTCGACCAAATAACTCTAATTCATGGAAGTATCTTGAGAACTAACAACAGTTCCAGTGAAGAATGATGATAATATATTTGGATATCAATGCAAGTTGTTGTATTTTTTGAAATAATTGTCTATGAAAATCAGACATTTTGTTTAATGCAATGTACATAGTTTCCTAATTTAAAGACAAGGGGTTACCAATAAGTGTCCCATTTTGTATGGCAAAGAGCCTCTTTTCATATATAATGAAATACATTTTATTTTATTCTCTTGTGTTCTCCAATGTCACTGTGAAATGTTACATCATTGATTAAATATATGGATGATTAAACATTATAATGAATAGATGTGAAATCTGATGATATAACAAATTAATCCAAACATCATATACAAATGCACTACTCAAAATTTAATTTATATGAATACTATTATAAGATATATGCCAATTTTTTGATGAACAATGGAATTAAAAAATCACAATAATTGCACTGTCACGGATCGATGTTTCTAAAAAGAGAAAATGAAAACTGTTGGGTTTAATGCTAAAAATCATTGTTGCGTTTAATGATAAAAAAGACTGTTGTTGTAATCAAATGTGAACCAGTGCCGATATATAATGAACCAACACCGATCGTAATACTATTTTAACAACAACAATTATAATAATAAAAAATGACCTTCCAGTGTGTTTAATTAAAAAAGTGCATCGGTGCTTCTATATCATACTTCGACATTGGTTCATTCTAAATTTCATGCATTGGTCGAGTTTTTCTTATAATGCACCAGTGCATGGTATCATAGATTCAACTGGTGCATTATTCTTACTAAAGCACCAGTGCATTATGATATATAAGAGCATCGGTGCCCCAATATTTTTTGGACGACCTCGGTGATTTCTATGAAATTTAAGCACCGATTATTTAAGTTTGAGAATGCATCGGTGCATGGTATCATAGATTCAACCTATGAATTTTTGTTATTAAAGTACTGGTGTGTTATTATTTATAAATGCACCAATGCCCCAATATTTTAGGACTTCCCCGGTGCTTTTGGTGAAATGTAAGCACTAGTGCTTTAAGTTTGAGAATGCACTGGTGCATATACACCATGAAGCACACCGCCTAGAAAAACATCCTCTAAAACCTCTGCCCGCCCATATTTTGTTAGTTATAATGAATTTGTGTTATAATCTCCGTAACAACATCCACTACCAAAAATGTATGTTTTCGCGAAAGTTTTTTTGACAATTTTTGCCAATTTTGTAGCACTAAAAACCTCATCTATAACCTCCTCTAGAAGGTCTTTTCCTTGTAGTGGAAGTATTTATGTGCCATCATTCCAATATTTCTTTTCATGGCTAGTATTGGTCTTGAGATGCATAATATCGATGTCTAGCCCAATAAGATCTATTTTCCATATAGATCTTGGGATTTAATGCTTTGCATATTTCTAAATGTTGGATCAAAGAAATCTATTCAAATAATGTTTCTTCCTTCATTTTTTGATATGTACATATTTAAATTATCTTGTCAATCCCTTGGGAAGGACATCCTTTATGTTGTAGTTTCCAACATAGAGCTCAACCAAGACATTTTTCTTAGGAATTTTTCGATGAAAACATTATAATGTTTTAATAAGGAACAAAGAACCTTACATTATTGTCATATTCCTCATTTGTATTAATAAATAGTAGTGACCATATTTGTTGATTACAAATTAGTACATATTTGTTTCTATAAAATGATAACAATAATTGACATGTTTTAGTTTTTTTTCCCTTAGTGATTATGGTTTTTTTATCGTTGTTTTCTCTTTGTCCAATCATTATCTCATGTTGTAGAATTTTTTATTTTCTAAATATGTAATTATTTTACAAGTTGATATCATTTTTTCTATCAATAAATTTATGATTTTTTGTTTTTCAAAAATAACAAACATCTAAATCAATACCATACTTTGCACGATGCTTATTTGTAATTGGGGTTTCATTTCTATCAAATCCTTGTCTCTTTTTTATTCTATATACGACAATCAAATGACCATCTTTTTGTTTCAAATGCAATTGTTTTATTGTTAATATCACCCCATGTGTAGGTCGTTTTTAAAAAATAACTGTTTGTTGATTTATATTGTGGATCAAAATGTTGTGTAGGAATCCTTCATATGGAATGATGGTGAATAAAGGTATACTCATCAACATGATAGAGAATATACAACAACAAGCACTCTCCATAAAAAAAAATATTAGGGTATTTATTTTCATTGTATTTTATGAATTGAATGACATAATCTTTGTCAACTGTTTTACTTCATTTTTTTCATCATGCTACAAACTCTACCAAGAATATGTGCTTAATAGTTCTAGCTTTGCACACATAGTGGTTAATTATTGATAGGTAGGTGACATATTTTGAATCATTATGGTCATGTTTTAATTCCTCTAGACTTCTTTAGTATGGATGATCTTTCATATTTAGGAAACATTTTAATGAAAATACATTTCACGAGTTAGTATTCAATTGCAAGGAAAACACAAGGTATATAGCTTGTTGTGCAAACATTTGTTGAAAATTTAACAAATCTTTCTCAAATCTATTAAATTTTGTAGCAATATTAGCTTTCAGTTTTTAATGTTTGCAACATATATGCTTTAAGGAAAACACATACTACATAACATACCATGAAAACAATAGTTTCAAATTCAACAAAGCCTTCCCAAATCTATTAAATATTGTAGCATTATTATATTTTGATTTTTAATGTTAGTCACATATATGCTCTAATGCCAATATCATTGTCCTATTAAATTTTGGCATGTAAGAGCTGCAATATGTTGATGTAGCCTATGAGTTAAGAACAAATTACACATACATATTTTCATTTCAAATTGTTTTGTTTTTAATAAAAATGTCATTGGATAATTCTATTAATCTTGTACATAATATTACATACTATGGTTCCTTCCATCCGGTTTCTATAGGAGCCTCGATTACCCCCCAAAAAACCTTACATCCCAAATGTCCCCCCAAAAACTGGGCACATATTTCCTTGCTTCCCTACTATCCCATGAGTTATGGCTCTTATTCCCAAGAGGGTATACAACCCATACAAATTTTCTCCAATAAAGTATACCGTCCATACCGAATTAATCAAAACATAAGAGTTAAACAATGAAATGGACAAAATAGTTTGCTAGCCAGTGCTACTATCCCAAATTTCATTACTGCATTTCCCCCCAGGGGAGAGCCTTCGCCAAGGGATGGTGCTTAGCCGCCCCCGAGGCTTAGAGGGACCCTCCAGGCCTATGGCAGGTGGGTGGTCATGGTCCTCGTCCTGAATAACAATGGGGCTCTCTTGGGTACCTATAAGGTCTTCCTTTTTCTGTTGAGGCATTGTCTGGTCCAACTTCTCATGTTGATCTTTTTCAATGAATGAAACATCAAATTTCTTCTTGAAGAAAAGTTCAAATTTAGCTTCCATGAGTCTTACCGATTGTTTGAGTTGTTCATTATCCTGTCGCTGCTGAGCCAATGCTTGGAGGAATTAATTCTACTGCTGAAACATGGCCTGGGAGATCATGGCTTTGGTGCATCAGTGCACCTCAACCAACCTAAAGTACTTTCTCTCTCTCATCCTCGTCTGACCAGGGTATGGGACTCATTCTCAAGACTTAGCTAGGATTTCTTCCTCTAATTTCCATTGTCTCTTTATATTGGCAACCCTCTGTAGCCCCTCCATTTTTTTCTTTTCCTTGTCCAATAGTCTCGACTGCAAGGTTTCCTTGGCCTCTAACATGGCTGATTTTGTTATGGCTATCGAGCGGGTCCCGTTCATTCCAAATTGTTATAATATTTTGAGTGAAACTATTAATCCATGTGTTACATGGTTTCCCATTTAGTAGTAGTGTTGACCAACTTAAAATAGATTGGATCACATGGATAACATTTTTTATTAACCCTAAATTATCCATGAAGCTATCGAATATAAACACCTTAGTGTACATTCCATTTTTAGAGCCTTATATATCATATTCAAATTTTATTGTGTTATTTTGATATCAATTTCAATGGGTTCAAGTATGTTTTGTTGTTTCATTTTCAAAATAGAGAAATTTTTCCTAGACTATGCATTTTTAGTTTTCTAGAAGCTTCTCATGTGATGATGTTGTTGCACCAGATCTAGACCATTCACAAGTGCTTGTTAATTAGATAACATGCATCTATCCACAAATTCATTTATTTCAATGTTTAGGTTTTTTCTAGAGATTGGTGATATTCTTTCTCCATAACAATTGATGGTCATGCTGGCTTCCTCTATTTTGGAAATTTGTCAGAAAGAAGGGACCCACCAATTCAACAAATTATTTGTCAACATAGTAAAATAGATGGCGTAGAACATTGATTGTAACATTTAGTAGTGCATGGAAGTTATTAGATAATTCATAATAAAATCATCATCCTAATCTTGTTCTACATCGTTTGTTTTAGTTCCTATTTAGCTATTACAGTTCTATGTTATTAGTGCACTCATTAGTGGTTCCCACCGATGTTCTACACACCAAAAATGAAAAAAGAAGGTTGACAAGCCTAGTTGTCATATCATTACATATAGATTCTTACATAATTGTTGAAAATATTTTGGTGATGTATGAACTTTTTTGAAGTCTAAGTAACCACTACTAAAACACAACTCCATAGCATTGTAACTAGCATCACCTCACAGTGTATGTTTTTCATAGCATTGTAACTAGCATCACCTCACAGTGTATGTTTTTCATAGCATTGTAACTAGCATCACCTCACAATGTATGTTTTTCATAGCATTGTAACTAGCATCACCTCACAGTGTATGCCTTTTAGTTTTTTGGGATGCCATGATGCAAATTGTGATGGATTAAGGGGCATTGTCATTTGTGTCATGTTGTCATTGTGGTGCATTGTAATTTACAAAAGAAATATCAACGTGTTCCACAAGTTTCATCTCTTTGGTGTCATTTTTTGCATTGTATGATCCCCCTTGAGTCATATTTTGTTTCATCTATGAATCCGTGCATTGTCATTTGTATCACCCATTACAAAATAACATGTGGATACAAGGGTGCATACCATGTTTTACTTTATTAATATGTTCTTTGCATCATTAGTGTCACATATGGTGTCATAATAATTAATTTATGTTGTTTTTTGTGTTAATGTTTATTGTGATAGTTTTTAGTATTTGCATTGAACATAATTACCAACCTAACAATAAATGTGACCTCAAAACTAGAATTCTAGTGCTAAAAAACCATATATTTGTGGAAAAAATACTAAAACAAACCCTTGAATTGAAAAGTGGTTCCACCAGTGACACCCTTCTTTTTCTTAGGGTTAATATTACAACATTATAACTTATAACTTATTGTTAAAATTATAACTTATTTATAACCAGGGCCTTAACAACTAGCATTGTTAAACCAAAATCTTAAAACTAACCCTTGAATCGAAAAATTCTTATGAATAACATCTTTTTGTTTATTGGGGGGAAGGGTTAAAATTACCTTTTTTTTTTAACCATGACCTCAACAATTGGTACCATTCATCTTAAAATCAATCTGTTAATCGAAAAAAAGTATTAATAATAATTTCCTTTATCAAAATCATCCCGCTTATCCCCAATCCACCATCACCATCCTTTTATTTTTATTTTTTAAACAAGCTTTGAAAAACAATATAAAAAGATTAAAAATATAGCTCTTCTAGTGATTATGGGACGACATTTCCTGGTGGATATTGGTCCAAAGATATTGGACCGGATCTTTAATTCCGCACATAACCCTTCAAACATCCGACAACTTGAATATACTGTCTTCCCCTATACCTTCTACCGCTTTGTATTGAACAAAAACTTGATGAGTTTTTTTCTTTTCATCAGTTTTTTGATCTTCTACTTTACCAATTTTTTGATCTTCTACTTTACCGGCTTTATCGTTCCGATTATGCTCTTTTCCTTTTTTTTTTTTTCTNTCTATCTTTTTCCGGTCTCGTTCTTCTCGTAAAAACGATTTTTTTGGTACGTACTTCGATTCAGTGTCATATATATTTTTGATTCCCAAAAGGTAAGATTAAGAAAAAAATATTTATTTATTTTATAAAATATAATTATAAAAAATATTAAAAAAAAAAATCATAACAAATAAGCTTTAATTTTTATTATAAGAATATAAAAAACACATTTAAAAAATTTAATAATTCTTTTATGTTAAAAATACAAAATTATAAAAAATTATTAGAAAACCCTTAAAAAAAATGACCCTCCCCATTTTATAATTTTGAATCCTCCCTTTCCACTTTATAATTTTATGATATATATATTTTTTTAATCCTGAAAAATAATAATTAATAAGTTTTCTCTGGATTACTGTACAAATCATTTCCATTAATTACAACTATAGCCCACTAGTATACCTCAAGTAAAAAATTCTATTATGTCACTTGCACGATACAGTTTTGTTTGAGAAGAGAATTGTGATCAATTGATATAGTGCCCATTATAGTGGAGGACTTCAATAGAAATATTATTGATCTTTACTTGTCCAAGATGCCGTCGTCTCTTTCATATGTATTGTTATCGATATCTATGTTTTGTCAAGCAGAATATATAGTTACAGGCAGAATATATAGTTACAGGTATGCAAGAAAAAGAGATGTACTATAAAATTTTAATTTGATTTCTATTTTAATTTGAACTCTTATGTAGAATAAAATGTAATAGGAAGTATGAAAACCCTTTTGTGGTACAAAATAAATTCACTTAGATTCATATGTGAAGTTGAAATCTGAAAAAGCTATTCTTTGTAATATTGTACAAATATCAGTAAATACAAATACCAGTAAAACTACTCTTTGTAATATTGTACAGATACCAGTAAAGCTACTCGTTATTATGGATTTGTAATACCAGTAAATGAAATAAATCATTCTTGGTCATAACATTTTAAATGAAATAAAAAATGTCACATATTAAAAATGTTTCATTCTGAATTTTTTTTTTCTACCACCTAGATCATTTCATAAGTTTTTTCGATGACGATGCAAAAATAAAAGATGTGAAATATATATCAAATAGAAATGCATATCAAATAGAGCAATTGATGTTAACGCAAAACATATGTAAATGTTATTTAACCATTAAGTTAAAATAAAATAGAAGAACATACTGGAATATACTTATTAATTTTGAGAATGTATGCCATTGTATATGCTCTCGGAATTGCTATGTGCTTGTGTTTCATAAAAATGCCGACCAATTTTTCTTGGAAACTTTTGTTGAAGATATGTGAACGTGTTTCACTGTTTTACTGTTTTAATTATCTTAATTTTATTTTGCAATCATCATCATATAACTCTGCAAGATTTGACATTATTTCTACTCACCGGTATTGCCTAGACTATAAGGTTCTTTGCGATGGAATCACTATTGTGTTGTATTGATTAAATTGCTACCATTTTATTGACATACAAAACTTAGGACTTGAAGTACTTAAAAATAGAATAGTCATACGTTAATATTATTGATACTCAAGGGTATTAAATTAAACTATACCTCTCTTTGTGATGGCCTCACTTTTGTGTTGTATTGATGAACTCACTTTATTGATTGAATGGATGCCACTTCATTCACATTCTAAAACTCAAAACTAGCTTTCAAACTTTAAAGTAACACTTATGATGATCATAGATGGTGTTGTCTTTAAACTAGCACTTGTGATGGATCATAGATGGAGTTGTCTCTGTATTTCCACTTTTGATGATCATAGATGGTGTTGTCTTTATGACAATCCTTGTAAAGTGTTATTTGTAAAGAAATGAGTGAAAACTTTACATTTTCAATGATATTGACTTTAAAATTATTTTATAACATATTTGGAACATTTTTTTAGTATATATGGTTGTAAATTTAACCTCATTTTCATAAATTAGAACATAACTACATTAAATATATATTATGAATAATTGATGCTTTTATTACATTAGGGTTTACTTCTATATATATGATTGTTCACTTAATAAGTCATTTTTAAACAAAATAATAAATATTAATTAAATTCATAAAGTGACAAAGTGGAGCTAGTTCCTCCTTTCAATTATTTGAGCTTTTAATTTGATTCCTATTATAATTTGAACTCTTATTGAACTTTTATGTGGAATAAAATGTAATAAGAAGTATGAAAACCTTTTTGTGATACAAAATAAATTCACTCGGATTCATATGTGGAGTTGAAATCTGAAAAAGTTACTCTTTGTAATATTGTACAAATAGTACAAAAACATTTATTTACAAACATTAAGCTTCTTATCAATATAACTAAAACGTATAACTAAAACGTAAAAGACAACTTCTTACTCTAATAAATATCTTACTATTAAAAGGAGAATTATTAAATGAATTTATAACATATATATTTAAAATAAACATATGATATGAAAATATTTATATATACAACATCATTATCTCTTATAGTGAAATTAAGAAGATAGAAAAGTATAAATGCAAAATAGCTCTATGTCTATTTAGCAAAATAGAAAATATTAAAACTAAAATGCATATAATATTACATTATCATTTGAAAAAATAAGATTAAAAACTCAATTCCAAATAATTTTTTTTCAATTTTAAATAGCTTATTGAATTTTCTAACCAAACAAATAAACCGATATATTAAAAAAAAATTAAAAATAAAATACATGCCCTATTATATTATCTTATATTTGAAAAAGCAAAATACAAACACTCATGTAAAATTGAATAGTTCAAATTAACTTTTTAAATTTACTAACCAAACAAATAGATCCATATATTAAATATTTTTAATATACCCACCCCAAATAATATTACAAATTAAAACATCCTTGGAAATCAATCCATATAGTAAATATTTTTAATATACCAAAAAAATAATATTACAAATTAAAACATCAGATAAAATCAAATCAGCTTTAAACTTTTTTAAATGAATGTAATTTTTTAATGCTATTATTACGTTATTTTAGTAGTAGATGTTCAGCGTCTGTCGCGAGAAGCATGCCTTCATTTTTTTTAGTAGTAGATGTTTAGCGCCTTTTGCGAGATGAATGCTGTTTTGCCAATGCTTCAAACAAGCTGCCATCAAACATTCTTCGTATGGTTTCTTTCCCCACAAGACCATTCTTGTTCTTGGCGATAAGATACAAGGCGACCCATTCGAGCTCCGCTGCTGCCCTGGGGCAGCCCAAAAACTTAAATGTGATAACCAGATTATTTCACCCTTAGTGGGTATGTACGCAGGAAAAATAAACGAAACAAAAAAGAAAACAACTGTTGGATACTGGACTTACCAGCCAATAGGGTCATTCGAATTCCTATTCCCTTTAAGCATGCACTGGATCTCCGAGAACGTGAGTTTGTCTTTATGTTTTATAGCATATTTGCTGAAGATGGCATCAAATTTGGCAGGATCGAACCTCCCTTCGGTGTCGTACACCTCTGTGTCGCTTCCATGCTTTGCTCTGTGGATGTTATCAACGTATATAGGAAATTTCAGTGACGGTATCCATCAGTGACGAACATCCATACTAGCTCAGAGAAAAAATAGACAATGAAGTGTCATACCTCAAATATATGATACATTCGAGCTTTTTAGCTTAAAATTACTTTCAGCAATATACTTACAGGAAGAGTATAGTAGCTGAAGGCTACGTTGGTAATCACTGCCATGAAAAGGGAGAAGAGGACGTTAAACCCTATGGCACGAAATCCTGCAAGTTCAATTGGGTTAGTCTATTTTAACTTTCCGGTTCTCGTTTCCCCGGTCAGATAAATTGGATACGAAGAAAGCAATACTACATCAGTGTTTACACATGACCAAAAATAGCCAGAAATAGGTTAGCGTAGAAACTATCTTAATGACAAATGACGAAATTAGGTTAGTGACAGTAAAGTACAAGTATTGCTTTCGAACAGGACGTTCTGTCA
>ML782921.1:140818-172273 GCA_009831015.1 Picea engelmannii
CTCTCTGGCTTGGCTAGGCGGTCTTATGCATGCCTATCTTCTGGCTGGTGGGGTGGGGGAAGAAGAATTAAGTACTCTGGATTAGCAGGCTGGCATTACAACTGAAACTGGCAAAGATGAGCCAAAGTAAAAGCCAAAGTAGCATAAGCCCAAATCTGCTAAAGCTGTAATCTTAGCGACGAAATGAGCTAATACCACCAAATCCCTTTAAGATTTAATAACAAATTTAAACACTCGAACTGTGGGTTTAAAAACAAATTTAAACACTCAAACTGCAGATCTCAGATAGGATGTTAAGACGGATCTAATACCAAATTTAAACACTCAAACTGCAGATCTCAGATAGGATGTTAACTCGGATCTAGTCATGAATTTAAACAATCAGACTGCAAATCTCAGACAGGATGTTAAGACGGATCTAGTCACGAATTTAAACACTCAAAGCTGACATAGGATGTTAAGAGGGATGCATCAATTAATTGGGGATTGTAGATCTATGAAAGATTCTACTGGATTAATTATGGTGCATACATGGCTTTGGCATTTGCTCTTGCAGGTGGATGTTCAATCTGCGCTGTGCAGTGATGGGTGCCCGTGCAGCAACTGTTTGCAGGGAGTCCTCCGAAGGGCTCGCCATTTTTTACTTCGTTGAGAGGCTTTACGTCTGATCTAAACAAGCACAATGTTGAGAATAACAACAAGCCTGATAAAAAAGGAACAAATTAAAACATGCGGAGGAGGCGAAAGATGTACCAACTAGATTAACCCAAAGGCTCCATATAAGTAGCAAAAGACGGGAAGAATGAGATGAGATTATTCTTTCTTACACAATGAATTACGTGAAAGGAAGCCATACGCAATGGAAAAACAATGATATATGTGGCAGTCAGTAATCAAAGTTGGTGCAAAAAGCAATTTTCTCGCCAATCTCACGGCAAAAGAAGTATTGAAATAAATACATACGCAAGGGAAGGACAATGCTAAATGTGGCGCTTTATGGAAAACGCTTCGTTACTGGTCAGTCTCATGACAAAATATTTGAAGGATCTCATGCTTTTCAGGTTTTCTAGAGTTATGGATCTCTTCGTAAACCCAAAACCGTTTGCCGCATAGTGAAACTTTGACACGATCCGTGGCTTCCATGGAATGACACCGAAAACAGATAATTATTAGATCATTTTCGACAAACGTCCTCATCTCGTCTTAATTAATAGTGGAAATTGACTTTATTGGCAAAAATGAATACGTAATTAAGAGAACTCAACTACAGCTGGTAAGAGAATGACAGAAAAACGCATTATTCATTTGATGGTAAGAGAATCAAACAAAAACGCATCAACTATAGCTGGTAAGAGAATGACACAAAAACGCACTATTCATTTGATGGTAAGAGAATCAAACAAAAACGCATTCATTTGATGTAGATGATTCCTTTAAAAAGGTTTAACTTAAAATTTATTTCTCACTTGATGTAAATGATATTCATTTACAGCAGCCAAAGTTAAAAAGCAAATGTAAACTTAAATGTAAAAACAATTATTCATTTGATGGATTAGAAAAGCAGAAAAGCAGTATTAGGTATTGAGTAATCAAACTTGACGCAAAAAGCAATTTTCTCGCCAATCTCACGGCAAAAGAAGTATTGAAAAAAATACATACGCAAGGGAAGGACAATGCTAAATGTGGCGCTTTATGGAAAACGTTCGTTACTGGTCAGTCTCACGACAAAATATTTGAAGGATCTCATGCTTTTCAGGTTTTCTAGAGTTATGGATCTCTTCGTAAACCCAAACCCGTTTGCCGCATAGTGAAACTTTGACACGATCCGTGACTTCCATGGAATGACACCGAAAACAGATAATTACTAGATCATTTTCGACAAACGTCTTCATCTCGTCTTAATTAATAGTGGAAATTGACTTTGATATATATTGTTTACGTATTGTTCTGGTCTCTGTGGTTTGGTGGTTGATATAATTCTTAGCGATATCATTCAACAACCAGAGGTTGGTTTTGGATGGTTTATTGGCAAAAATGAATACGTAATTAAGAGAACTCAACTACAGCTGGTAAGAGAATGACACAAAAACGCATTATTCATTTGATGGTAAGAGAATCAAACAAAGCTGGTAAGAGAATGACACAAAAACGCACTATTCATTTGATGGTAAGAGAATCAAACAAAAACGCATTCATTTAATGTAGATGATTCCTTTAAAAAGGTTTAACTTAAAATTTATTTCTCACTTGATGTAAATGATATTCATTTACAGCAGCCAAAGTTAAAAAGCAAATGTAAACTTAAATGTAAAAACAATTATTCATTTGATCTGATGGATTAGGAAACATAAATGTAAAAACAATTATTCATTTGATGGATTAGAAAACATAAATGTAAAAATGGAAGGTGCCCAGTCACCCACTCGCCCCACGCACAGCGGGTGGAGCCGCCCTAATCACCCACGCCTCCTCAGTCACTGACCAACAACGGGCTCCCTCACTCACCAAGTGACATTTGGTAAGGTAAGCCAGACTGCACATCACTAAAAAAACATCTAAATCAAAAACACATGTACGTGCTAGGTTTAACAGAGATGGAGACACGGTAATGGTGAGATTTGGTGCAGAGAGTTGTGATGTTGGAAATTGTAATTACAAGTTGGTGAGATCTTCACGTCTTCCCCGATTTGTTTGTCATAGTCAGTTTGTAAGTGCAAAGTTCTACTCAAAAGTCAAGCAGGAGAGCTATAAATGGAGCCGAATTCTATGGTTATCAAATTAAACCACTAATAATATTAATATTACCTCATCAAATTAACCTTAGTTTTAACCTAGAATTAACACCCTCGGGTTATCAAATTAAACCACTTAACCCATTAATTAACTAAACCACTATCAAATACGTTTTTGAAAAAAATCTCCTCAAATCTAGGGTTTCACTCTGTCGACCTTAAGTTTTCCACCCGCCACATCATTATTTAATAGGGGTTCCTCTCTTATTTTTCCTCAGGCTTTTTTGTCCTCAAGATGGATCCTGTTGTGGATTCGAAACATCGACAAGCTCTCAAAAACACTGTGGTTCTTCCGACATTTTCTGAACAAATCTCTCACCACAGAAACCTAAATGATCAGAATTCTATCTTCTCGAATTAAATTAAGTTGTTGAAGAGTCAATTGTAGTTATGGTAGTGTTTAATGTTGAGTCGGCCTTAGCTTCTGTAGGAAGTCACATTCATAGTTTATAATAGTCTGAGTTGCTTCAGTTAGTTGAGAGGAGAAAAAGGGGGAGATATATATAGAGACATAGAGAAAATGAGAGAGGGATGAACAGAAGCTTCAAAAACCACCAACAGTTGAAGAGTTGACAAAAGAAGTATCAGAGCCGAAGCTCATTTTGTCACTATATTTTGTATTCCAAGCGCATTGCGCCAAAGTTCATTAATATCGAGTATTTTGTGTGTTGACAAGTTTTTGTGTTATTTCTCTATATTCCGCATGCGTAAAATCGTTCTATTTAGTGTGTGTATTCACAACGCACAACAATTTGGTAGCCTGTGCACTGCGCAGTGGTCTTGAGAACTCTGTCGTGTAGCCTGTTTGGCACGAAGTATTTTAAGCTGCATTGCTAAGAGTAGACTGTGCGCATCCCCCTTTACCCCTTCAAATTGGTATCAGAGTAGGTTCTGCCAAAACGAGTTTGTCAGAACTCTGTTGAAAGTGAAAAATGGCTTATACTTCAAATCTACAACCTCCCACGTTTACAGGAAAGAACTATGAGATGTGGTCCTTGACCATGAAGGCTTTTTTATGAGGTCAAGATGTATGGGAAATAGTCGAGAATGGCTATGTGGAACCGGGCAGCATATAACACCCTCACACAAGTTGAGAAAGATGTCTTGAAAGATCAAAGAAAGAAGGATGGAAAGGCATTGTTTTACATCCATCAATCCATGCATGAGAGCATACTTCCAAGAGTTGCATAAAAAAAACAAGCCAAGGAAGCATGGGACACATTAAAAACCACTTATCAAGGTATGGATAATGTAAAGACTACAAAACTTCAGATTCTTAGAAGAGATTTTGAAAATATGTCAATGAAAGATTCAAACTCGATAGATTCTTTCTACACACATGTCCTTGGACTGATAAATCAAATTAAGTCTCATGGTGAAATCATAGAAGACAAAAAAGTTGTTGAGAAAATGCTTAGGAGTCTTCCTCCTAAATTTTATACTCTAGTTGTAACCCTAGAAGAAGGAAAAGACCTGATTCAGTTCAACCTAGATGAACTGCAAGCTTCCCTCATCAATCATGAACATAGATTAAACAGGTTGAATATGTCATTAGAAAATGCCTTTTCAGCACAGTCATCTATAAGCCGTGGAAGAGGAAGGGGGAGAGCTAACTCTAGAGGTAGAGGAAAAAGTTTCGAGAGAAGTGGATGCAGTAGCAATCTTGGAAATACTAGTGGAAGAGGTCAAAACCCCAGTACGAGCCAACCAACTTGTCAAAGAATTGACAAATCAAAGATTCAATGTCATTACTGTAAAAAGTATGAACATTACGCATATGAATGCAGAAAGAGACAATATAATCAGAACAAGCAAAGTTAAGATCAGTCACATAGTGCAAATAACCAAAATCAACCTATGTTTATGGCCCGTGTTGTAGCTATGTCTAGCGCAGAAGAAATTTCTAATATAGTGTCACCAATTGAATTCAATGTTGCTCAAGCAAGTCCATGTGACATATGGTATTTAGATTTAGGCTGCAGTAACCACATGATAGGAAACATAGAATTTTTTTCTAGTTTGGATGAGTTAGTCCAGACCAAGGTTACACTTGGAATAGATATCCAAGTCACTGTCTTAGGCAAAGGCAATATAAATATTTTAACCAGATAAGGAGAAGAGAGAGTTATGTCTGATGTATATTATGTTTCTGTTCTGAAGCATAATCTGATGAGTATAGGACAACTGTTACAAAAAGGATATAGAGTTTACATGGAAGATAATCACTATGTGATTATGGATAAAATTCCAAGCAATTTACTTATTGCAAAAATCTAGATGACAAGTAACATAATGTTCCCATTGACATTAAATCCAGTCAAGAAGAAGAACATAGCACAAACTGTTGAAAAAATAAAAAGAGCGTAGCTAGACACTACATTTACAGCAGAAAGCACATGCAATACTAATGATGAAAATAGTTCGTGCAGTATCGAGAAAGGAGAAAATGGCGTAGAAATGAACATGACATTCCAATCTGAAACACAGGATGACTCTTGGCTATGGAATTTCAGATTTGGACATTTGAACTTTGGAGGTATGAAACTATTACACACAAAAGATATGGTAAAAGGTTTACCATTGATTGAAAAACCAGAAAGGATATGTGAAGGCTGCATATTTGGCAAGCAACACAGAGAATCGTTTCCAGTCGACAAGTCTTACAGAGAAAAAGTTCCACTGGAAATAATACATTCAAACATCTATGGACCAATGAAAACTCCGTCTATAGGAGGCTGTACTTATTTTCTAACATTCATTGATGATTTTTCAAGAAAGACACGGATCTATTTTTTAAAGCATAAATCTGACGCATTGGGTTGTTTTCAACAGTTTAAATCACTTGTTGAGAAATAGAGTGGTTATTACATGAAGTGTCTAAGAACATACAGAGGAGGAGAATACATGTCAAGAGAATTTTAGAAATTTTGTAAAGTTCATGGCATCTACAAGTAATTTACTACGTGATACACACCACAACAAAATGGTGTTGCAGAGAGAAAGAACAGAACCATCATGGAAATGGCGCGCAACATGTTGACAACCAAACATTTGTCAAATGAGTATTGGGCTGAGGCAGTAGCAACTACAGTATACATCTTGAATAGATGTTCGACAAAGAGTGTGAAAAATAGAATTCCTCAGGGAGCATGGATAGGATCAAAGCATAATGTGGCGCACTTAAGAGTTTTGGTTGCGTCACATATGCACATGTTCCATATGAACTGAGAAGGAAGATGGACAACAAATGACAGAAATGTATATTTGTTGGGTGTTCCGAAGAAACAAAAGGATACAATATGTATGACCCAGTCACAAGAAAAGTCATAATCAGTCACGATGTTCAATTTGTAGAGAATGAAGCATGGGATGGAACCATAGAAAAGACAGTGAAAATAATTAACGCAATGGAGCATGATGACACAGAGAATGAAGTGGTACAAACAACATACACAATAAAGTGCACAGTTCCCTCTACACCTGGCACTGTAACGCAAATTACAACACAGAATACTCCAACAAGAATAGCAAGTGTGTAGTCCACATGTAGAGCGCAGTAAACACCAACAAGTAGTCAGAGTACTTCTACATCTCTAGATCCAACAATAGCAAGTCTGTTACCATGAAAGACAAGGAGTTTGTGCGACATCTATAGTGAAGATGCAACAAATTCATTCTCAATGTTTTCTCTATTTTCACAAATAGATGATCCATTAACTTTTGAAGAAGCTATCAAAGAAGATGTATGGGCACAAGCCATGGATGAAGAAATCAGGTGCATAGAGAATAACCAAACATGGAAATTGGTATATGTGCCTGATGATAAGGATGTCATAAGTGTCAAGTGGATTTATAAAACCAAGCAAGATGTAGAAGGAAAAGTACAGAAGTACAAGGAAAGATTAGTTGCGAGAGACTTTACACAATAACCTGGAATTGATTACAATGAAACATTTGCACCAGTTGCACTCATGGACATAGTCAAAACCGTGTTAGCAATTGCCATATAGTACAAATGGCTAGTTTATCAGATGGATGTAAAATAAACATTCTAGAATGGAAACTTAGAAGAAGAAGTATACATGGAACAACCATAAGGTTATGAGGTTCCAGGACAAGAAAACAAAGTATACATATTAAAGAAATCATTGTATGGATTAAATCAAGCTTCGAGAGCTTGGTACAGTCGCATAGATTCCTATCTCATACAAAACATATTTCAAAGAAGCGAAAATGAACCAACACTGTACATCAAATCAAATCAACAAGGTAATGTGTTAATTGTTTGTTTATATGTGGATGATTTGATATTTACAGGTGACTTTGTCATAGAAGATTTCAATTCAGTCGTGAAGGATGAATTTAAGATGATTGATTTGGGACTTATGAGATATTTTCTGGGAATAGAAGCGCACCAGTCCAAAACTGGTATATTTATCTCACAATCCAAGTATGCACATGAAATATTGAAGAGATTCAATATGGTGAATTCAAAAGCAACAACAACACTTGTCATAATAGGATTGAAGTTAAGCAAGGAAGATAAAGGGTCCAAAGTGGATCCCACACTATTTAAAAAACTGGTAGGCAATCTTATGTATCCAACAACGACAAGACCTGATATTATGTAGAGAGTGAACCTAATCTCAAGGTTCATGGAAACTCCAAAAGAATCACATTAGAAAGCAGGAAAAAGAATTTTGAGATATGTAAATGGAACAAAAGATTTTGGCATGAAGTACTCCACTTCATAAAATTTCAAACTCATTGGATACACTGACAGTGATTGTGGAGGCAATATTTATGACAGGAAAAGTACCTTTGGGTACACATTTCATTTTGGAATAGGTATGGTATCATGGGCATCAAGTAAGAAACCCATAGTAACACTTTCTTCAGCAGAAGCAAAGTACGTTGCAACCACAAGCGCAACTTGTTAAGCAGTATGGATGAGAAGAATTTTAAAAGATTTGTTGCAAGAACAACAAGAACCAACTAAAGTTTTCTGTGACAACAATTCAACCATCTTGTTATCAAAGAATCACGTGTTTGACAAGAAAACCAAGCACATTGATAGACGGTATCATTTCATTAGCGAATTGGTGAATATAAAAGAGATATGCTTAGAATTTTGCAGGTCGAAAGAACAAATTGCAGACATTTTTACAAAGCCTTTAACAAGAGATGCATTTCAACATCTGCGCAGTAATCTGGGAGTCTGCCCAATAACAAATGAATGAAAGTAAAATGAAAATTCAAATTTTTGATGTTATTTTCTTTTGCAACTCCACCAACTTATAATTAATGGGGGGTGTTGGAAATTGTAATTACAAGTCGATGAGATCTTCACATCTTTGTTGATTTGTTTGTCAGTCAAAATCCATTAGTAGTCAAAATATCAATCAGACAGTCTGACGTTTTGTAAGTGCAAAGTCACACGTCTACTCAAAAGTTAGTCGACAAGTAGGAGAGCTATAAATGGAGCTAAATTCTACCTTCTCGAATTTAATTAAGTTGTTGAAGAGTCAGTCATAATTATGGTAGTGTTTAATGTTGAGTCGGTCTTAGCTTTTGTAGGAAGTCACATTCAGAGTCTATAGTAGTCTGAGTCGCTTCATCTAGTTTAGAGGAGAAAAAGAGGGAGATATAGATAGAGACATAGAGAAAATGAGATAGGGATGCAGAGAAGCAGTTCAAGAACCAAGAACAACTGAAGAGTTGACAGAAGAAGTATTAGAGCCGAAGCTCATTTTTTCACTATATTTTGTAATCTGAGGGCATTGCGTCGAAGTTCATTAATATCGAGTATTTTGTGTGCTGACAAGTTTCTGTGTTATTTCTCTATATTCCACATTCATAAAATCATTCTATTTAGTGTGTGTATTCACAATGCGCAACAATTTGGCACTCAGTGCACTATGCAGTGGTCTTGAGAACTCTGTCGTGTAGCCTATTTGGCATGCAGTATTTTAAACTACGTTTCTCAGAGTAGACTGCGTGCATCCCCCTTTACCCCTTCATGTGATTTGGTTTGGCATATAATGAAACCATGCAAGTTGACATTGTTTATGACAATCAAACAACTAGGTTACAACAAGTGGTATTTGTTCGACGGAAGATTCTGGTTTTGGAAACCCACGAAGATGATGATGAAGAGAAATCGATGGATCTCGAAAGAAGAGGGTTTGAAGGGAGGAAATGACGAAGAAGTTGGTGAGAAAAATAGTGAAGGCCAAGTTGCATTTTCCTATGAGAACTTGACAATGATGCAACAACAACATCAAAGTTCGTTTGCATATGAGGATGCAAATTTCGTTCATCTATGGATAGATGTTGGTCATTATTGATCATTACCAGGTTTAGGGACTATGGTTTCGAGGTTAAGTGATCATGCATGGGTGACAGAGGCCCTCGATCTTGGTCAACGCAATGGCCATGATCTTGATGAACATTTACATATGAGAGGGAGGGTGTGCAATTTCATCATCAAATATGTTTTTCCAAGTGAAGTAGTAATGGAGATGGTGTTGATATTGAGTTCAAGCTAGTTCAGTGTGAGTGCGAGGAGGAATTTTTTCATAGCTGGGAGATTTAGTGTGTAGAAGAGGATTTGGCTGCCCACTTAGATGGAAATGCTAAGGTTTCTAATGCAAAGTTAGAGGTGGAGTTAACAATTGTTTTTTAAATTACATGGTGTAACATCTGGTTAGGCATGCATATATTGTGTATGCAATTCAACTTGTAAAGTCTAGACTAGTCTACACTTAGATCTAGGTGATAGGGGAAGCATGCACGTGTCACTTGAATTTTGACTAGTTTTGGTCATGGAAAGGGGGGAATTTAGGTCAAGAGTGGTGGTTTTTGGAACATGTTTTCTGGTAGTTTGTGTTTTTTAGAGTCCATGAATTGCATACTCCATTGAAATTAGCCTAGAGGTGAGAGGTGAAGGCCGCATTCACTGAATGAAGTATCTTTGTTGGTTATAGTGATGGAGATAAGAGATATAGATTGTGGGATCCTATTTTCCACAAAATAATTATTATCCTAATGGAACAATCAGAAATTATTCTCAATAGCAAAGGGAGATTTTTTTGCAAACTTAGGGAATCATTGTATGGCCTAAGGTAACTAGGCAATGGTACACGATGTGTGATTCCTTCATGGTGAGACTTAAGAAGTGAGTATGAACATTGTGTTCATGGCATATTCATTATCTTGTTGTAATGTTGGTGATATGCTTGATGCAAGAAAAATATGGTTGAGGTCACTAGGTTAAAGGCTCCATTGCTTGATGAAGGATTCACTAGATAAATAAAAATCTTCAACAAAAAATTATACAGAGATGGAAAAAATGGTAAGTTGTGGTTGTCACAAGTCTATGGAGAAGCTATTGATGAGGTTTAGTATGAACATTGTGAAATTGATAAATATTCCTTTAGTTTTTCGTTGCAATATTTCTTCAAGTTTATGTGATGATAATAAGAAGGAAAATGATTATGTGTCTACCTTATGCAAATGAAGTAGAATGGTTGACATTTGCGATGAAATGTTCGACCATTTAACATGTAGTTGGTGTTGTGAGTTGATGCATGGAAAAACCACATAAATAGCATAGACATAGGTTCTTTGGTATCTTAGAAGCACGAATATCACTTGCAATGGTTATAGTGATTTAGCCTATGGTTAAATGTTGATTCAGAGGAGGTGGAGTGTTCCATACTAGATAAAACTGTGCAGACATGTTCACACAACCAATATTTTTAGAGACATGCTCACACAACCAATATTGTTAGAGACGTTACAATATTTTTTGCTTCTCTTTTGGCTTGTAGGAAAGGTAATGATTGATTCATTAGATAATGTATTAGGAAAATTGTTGTGAAGGTGGAGACTATTGGGTGGTGACAACACTTACCCTTGTAGTTAAAATTCGAAGGATTCTTAAGGATTTGGATTTCCATATTCCTGATAACACTTGCCTTATTTCTGTTTAAATACAAAAGATCGTGGGTGCTTCAATGAGACTTGGAAACTCATTTCTCGATTGATTGGATGAGAAATAAAAAATATGATTACCCCCTATGTCTAAGTCTATTGTATAGTGTACCTTATCTATTCGTGTCTATTGTGTTATTATATTATTCTTTGTTCATTATCATGTTTGCAAGTAGATCCTAATAATGTAGTCTTCAAAGGATGTTCCAATTTTTGTTGTGCATATTTTAATGATGCCACTTGTTGGGAATATGCTTTGCCTATAACTATAACTGTGACAACAATAGCACATGGTATAAATGGAAACTCTAAAATAACTAAAGTCTATAATAGAAAAAAATGCTACATAATACTAGAATAATTATTATTATTTCAGAGTTTTCCCTTTTATAGGTTGCAATTTATTGACATTAGTACATGTTCCTTCGATAGCCACAATGAGATGAGAATGCTAGCCTTAATGGAAATATGGAAAATTATAAAACATCAAAAAAATGCTTTATAGGAACAAAAGAGAAAGATTGATAATAATAAGAACAAATATGAGATTGAGTGGTTTAATGGATTGAAGATTGTTGTAACTTGTATTGAAATAATAAACCAATTATTGTCCCTTGTATTTTTCCTGGTTTTATTGAAACTTGTATTTCCCTTAGTTTTGATTCCTTTTCTGTGGTTGTTTTATTTTTTGAAAAATAAAAAAGGTTTATAGAGAAAAATCATAATGTTTTTCTTGAAAACAAATGATATTATTATTTATATCGTTTATTATATCATCATCAAGAATAATGTCATCGATATGTTCTTGTAAATCGTATGTTGAAACTTGTCAATTGAATGTAAAAATGAAAGTGTTTTTGGCACATTTTATAGTTCCCAAAATGCATTTGTTTTAAGACCTTCCATTTTATTGGTTATGTTTCCACTAAGATGGAAATTTATTTATTTTTTCTATTTTGTTAGCAATATACAATGAATCTATTTTATGACATGCAATAATGATGTGTGCATAAGGCCATACATTCTTGTTTTAGATAGGTATAAGCTTGAGCTTGAGTGATTGTTCTACTGCAAGTTGGTTTTATTAAGAAGAATTTATGTACCATCATTTCAAGCTTACATTTTACAACTAATAACAACATTGAGATGAGAATAAAATCTATTTATTTTCCATATATGTATGGGCATTTGTTTCTTTGCATATTTTCAACTTTAGATCTATGTAATATATTTAAATAATGATTGTGCCTTTATTTTTTTATTTGTATATATTTAAATTATCTCATCAACCCCATTGACATGGTCACTCTTTATGTTGTAGTTTTCAACATATAGATCAACAAAAACATTTTTCACAAGATGTTTTTTTATGGAAACATTATAATGTTCTCATTTCTTTAGGATGATTTTTTTTAGCAGGGGCAACAATGGTAGAGGTGCAAACAGAGGTAGAGGAAACAATTGGCAAAGAGGCCATAAAAGACCATGATTCTCAATACATTTTGATGTTGATCTACAAGAACTAAATAAGATTTTTCAATATGGGTTCTTCAAACTAGTTGGCCAAAGGATTCTCCAACCCTGACCTCAGAATCCTCATTTCTAGCTACACCAAAAATTCTCTGGGATCCGTGTTTCCCCTTATGTTTCAATGCATCCAGAACCACCTGCCAATGATGGTTGGCAAGAGATCACCCATCAGCCTATTGCACATCATAATGGTTGTCCTATAGTATCATTTACATTGTATCATCCTCCTCGACCTTCATTCAATCCAAATTCCCAAGATGATCGTATTTTTTTTCTAGATCAATCCTCACATGCGAGCAAAAGGCTCAAAAATAAAATTCCTAAACCGGATATTGGTAAAGGGAAAAATGTGGCCAAGTCCCCTAACTCTTTCGAAAATTCCTTTGAATCAGTTTCCTCCCATCTCCACCTCCAAGACAATTTCTCCCATGTCATCAACAAAATCCATCCTCAAGATTCCAATCAGCCCAAGGATGTTGTAGAAGGAGGGACATCAGAAGGTTCAAAGGAGGGAAATAGTGAAAAGAGACAAATTGCCTCTCATAGAAAATATGGATTTTGATGTTGTTATTGATATGATAACATATTGTTCTTTTGGGACAACAAGCATATATTTAGACAAAATGTTTTGGACAACGTGGATATTGTCCTATTTTTTGTCAATAGTCATATTTATTTTGATTAATGATAAAATTCTTGACTATTTATATGAATGAGTGTTACAAGGCAAGTGTTTGAGCGTATTTTGGGTTATTATATTTTACATTATGCCGATTATTGAAGTCAATATAAAGGGAGTAACAAGGAGGATTCATAATTTAACAAAGATATTAGGGGTCCCACCTATTTATTTATTATTAGTAGACCCATATTTATTTTATTATTATATATTTATCTCAAACTAGTGGTTAAACTAACTAAAGATTAACAAAAGAAGAGTAGTTGAACTACCATAACTTGTTTGAATAAGAATAAAATATCAATCAAAAGAAGAGACAAAGGGGAGGAGAGAGAGAAAAAGTGAACTTTTGATATAAGGTCCTCTCTATACTTGTGAGATATTTCTTTTTCTTCATTCTTTCGAATTTTACTAGAAAGCTAAACCATCTTGATGACACCTGGGTATTATTGAAAGCAACAAGATTCAAAACTGAATCATATCTTTCAACAGCTTGTTTCTAAAGGTTATGATCTTTCTTGGGAGTCTGCGTTTTCTTGTTTTTTTATGGATTAGATTTCATAACTGATAAAAGATATTTTGCAGAGTCAAGTGACAACACTTTTATGGAAAGATGATCTAGATATTTAGCTTCAATTTCTTTTGTTGTCATAGTATTTTTGTATGATGTCCATCAAATACTTCTAAATCAGACTTTGGTCCCACCCTCGCAAGGGTTTGTAAATAGAATTATGATTTGTATCTTAGAATGAAATTAATATCAAAATCATATTTCTAATTTCAATTTCACATGTGATGCAGGAGCATCACTATAATATCAACAAGAAGTGGATGTGGAATTAGAATTGACACCTCAATGCATCGAAGGACCAAAAACCGACCTTAATCAGCTTGTTAGTGGTGTGAAGATCTTTTTAATTTTATCGTTAATTAATTAGATGTCTATAAAGTTGGGCCACCGTTTGAAAGGATAGAACCATTGTAAATCATTTACACAACTGTAATGTATTACAAGTGTGGGATATTAGCCCTGATTAGTCATTAGGTTTCATTTATTGAGTATGTAACCATTTGAATAGTATGTAATAGTATTTAGATAGGAGGAAGAAGAGAGAGGAAGCTTTGGGTCCTTAGACACATTTTCATTGTAATAGTTATGAAGGATATATCTACTGTAATTATGTTTTCTTCTTAAATGAATAGAACAAAGGAAATTGACCCAAATACACAGTGTTAATATTGCTTACAGTTTCACTATGTTGTTATGTGTTTGTGAATGTGTGATGTTCATAGTGAGTGAGAGAATGAGTAATTGAATGAGTTCAATTGTTTCTCTTTTGTAAGATTATGCAAAGATTGCATGCAGAGCGCAAGGAGTGCATGTGAATAAGTCTTTTTCTACTTAAATCTTAGACGAGATAGCGGGGAAATTCTATATGCAGAGTGTGCATATTGAGTGCAATGAGTGCATATAGAAACAAACTTGTGTTAAAGTTTGAAATCTCAGGAGGTTCAGTGCAGAGTATGCTAGCAGGGCATCAGAAAGCCTTTTGAAAAAGACACAGAGTGCAAGTGTGTGCTAAGGGGCAAGATTTAAATTTCATTTACCAGAAGCTCAAGAGGAATAGTGGTTTTAAGTCTCGAGAGGAAACACTTAGAAAATATCTAGGTTATGAATATTTGAAGCATATAAAGGTGGAGCAGATAAATTGACAGTTCAAAGGAAGAATGAGTATGGAGGCTCGAGCGGGATAAATCATTCACAAATATTTTTTGAAGGTTGGATATGATCGAGGGTCAAGATCCATTCAGAAAGAGCCGAAATATTTCAATTTGTTAGATATCATAGAAGTAACGCACTGGTTAGTTGCGATTATTCATCGAAATTTCGCAAGACTAAATGATTTGGAAGAAGCTGAGTGAAATTCACGAAATTGCAAAACGCGAAATCTCAAAATCATCAGGACCATCCATTGAAAGGGGATATGTGGCAAGAGATCAACATTTCATTGACTCACTGAGTGGAAAGGTCAAAGGGTGAATCGTGAAGAATTCATGAAATCCAAATTCGTGAAATGATTGTGGTCGTTCAGTGAGGTAGGACACGTGGTGACAGATCATCATTTTGCTGAATCATGAATTGGGAAGTTGGAGGTAGAAGTTGCAAAAACTTGCGAAACGTGAAATCGTGACTTGATCACAGTCATTGGTTGGAGATATGTTGGTGACCGTTGATCCGATCCAAAAATTTCTCAATATCGGGTATCGTAGGTGAATCGCATTGGGAGTTTTGACATGTGAAATCCCAACGTTCTCAGAAGGATTGCCCCAGGTTATAGAGGAGGGTCATATGGTTGAATTTAAGGGAGGATATAGAACGAACTAAGCCCTTGTCAGAATTTCAGGACTCAGGAGTTTGAAGGACAGAGAGTCGGTTGACTCATATAGCCGATACGCGAAATCATGACGCACCTGATAAGCGTTTGGTCACAAAACGTGGTCACATGGAGGATACTTGGGTTTTAGTGCTTATGCACATGAGTGGAGTTTTTAAAAGACCCATGGATTGTTTCCGAGAGGTTCCAGCAGGGAATCAAAGACTGTTGCAATTTAGTTTTGAGAAGATCCTAAGACTGGGAGGTCGCACAACCCTTGGAGAGGAGGGGGGTCTGCACCAAGTGGTATCACAGCCTGAAAAAGGTTTGAAGTTGAACTCAGTGTGTTAGGAACAATTGAAGCGATTTCGTCAAGGATATGCACATGACCACCTCTAGAAAATCATGTTGTAGGAAGAGAATTAAGAGAACTTCACGCAAGGTTGGAAACGATGGAAGCAATGCAAAGGAGAACATATTCCGTTGGAGATGTTAGTGATGTAGAGAGTGAATAAATAGAAGTTGAAGAAGCTATAGGGGAAGATGTGGGCGATGAACGCTTATTGAAGAATGTTATGAAGTTGGGATCTAGAGAAAATATGGATGTCCCAATGTATGAAGGTAACTTGGAAGCTGAAGAAATATTGGACTGGATAAGGTCCATGGACAAGTATTTCGACTATGAAGATGTCAAGGAAGGAAGGAAGGTGAGACATGTTGTCACCAGATTAAAAGGACATGAAGCACTATGGTGAGATGAACTGGAAGAAGAAAGGAGCAAAGGAAAAATGAAGATAATTAATTGGGACATGATGGTAGCCAAATTGAAGGCTAAATTCATACCTAGGGATTACTAGATAGAGTTATTCAGAAAACTGCAGAACCTGAGGTAGAGGGGTAGGATAGTGAAAGAGTATATAGAGGAATTTTATAGGCTGAATATTAGGACTAGACAAAGAGAGAAGGATGATGAAAATTTTTCCAGGTATATAAATGGTTTGAGGTATGAAATTCAGGATGAAATCAACATGATGACTATGAGGATAGTGGAAGATGCTTATCGCATTGCACTGAAGGAAGAAGAAAAGTTGGCTAGAAAACAGGGTCATCGGAACATAAGTAGAGGCTCAAATAGAGGTAAGGGAGTTGTCTATGGTAAGACACTGAAAGCTAAGGATGAGAATGAGAAAACATATGGTCATTTAGAAAGAGGAGGAAGTTCCCAAAGAAGACCATTTGGTGGGAGAAATTATTTTCCTCGAGGAAGAGGAAGAAGTAAAGGAGGCATAGTTAAATGTTATGCCTATAGAAAGACATGACATATGTATTGGGAATGTCTCGAGAGGAAGAGAGAAGGATGAGGAGAAGCACACATTTATGAAGACTGAAATAATGTGGAGGCAGAGGCAGTAGAAGGAGGACAAAATATTATGATGAGGAAAGTTCTTCTAAATCTAGATAAAGAAATAGAAGACCCAATTCAACGAACGAGGTTGTTCATGACTACTTGTAAGACAAAGGAAAAAGTTTGTAAGATGATTATAGACAATGGGAATACTGATAATTTAGTATCAACAAAGATGGTGGAGAAGCTGAAGCTGGAGGCAACTGCGCACCCAAGTCCATACAAAGTATCATGGTTGCAGAAAGGACATCAAGTAATGGTAAGTCAACAATGCAAAGTTTAATTTAAAATAGGAGGATATAAGGATGAGATTATGTGTGATGTAATTCCCATGGATGTTTGTCATATTTTGTTGGGGAAACCATGGCATTTTGATAGGAATGCTATTCATGATGGCAGGAAAAATACTTATACCTTGGAAAATAATGGTGGAACCCACATGTTACTGCCAATAGAAGAGAATAAAGAAAAGGAAGAAGCCAGTACAAGAATACTTCTCATGAGTGGGAAGGAGCTCTTTAAGGAGGTCAAGAAAAATCAGGAAATGCAATTTTTTGTAGTAAGGAAGCCAAGAGTTATCCTTACAAATACTTCTATGGATGATTTACCTAAAGAAATCCAAGAATTGTTGGAGAATGTTTTTGACATAGTAGTGAATGAGTTGCCTCACTCATTACCACCTATTAGGATTATTAGTCACCATATTGACTTGATTCCAGGAGCCATTTTACCAGATAAATAAGCATATAGATTGACACCTCGAGAGAATGAAGAAGTTAAAAATCAAGTTCAAGAGTTGTTGGATAAATTTTTTGTTAGGGAAAGTCTAAGCCCATGTGCAATGTCAACTGTATTAAATCCAAAGAAGGATGGGGGATGGAGAATGTGTACACATTCCAAAGCCATCAACAACATTACCATCAGATATATATTTCCCTTACCCATGATGGATGATTTGATGGATTGTTTGAGTGGAGCAAGTTACTTTTCAAAAATAAACTTAAAAAGTGGATATCATCAGATAAGAATGAGAGAGGGATATGAATGGAAAAAAACATTAAAAAAAAATGGAGGTTTGTATTAATGAATTTATGAAGGAATTCATAAGTAAATTTGTCATTATATATCTCGATGATATATTAGTTTTCAACAAAACAAAGGAAGAACATTTAAAGCACTTGACATTAGTGATGAGGAAATTGCAACAAGAAAAGTTGTTAATAAATTTGAAGAAAGGTTCTTTTATGAAGATAGAGCTCGTCAGGGATGATTTTAGGGGATAAATTTCACTCATGGGCTAATTTTCCATGTTTTTTCCCAAAACAAGATTCGCTATTTTAAAAATGATTTGCCCAAATTCTATAGGATATAATTATTAAACCTTAAAAATCGCCAAAATTTTATAAAAACTATATAAAATCCTTAGAAATTTGAATATTTTTACAAAAATATTGCCAAACATTTATAGTTGGCATATGAAGGATTAATAAGATTCGCCAAGGTTTCTACATTTTAAAATAAATTTCCATCCTTAAAATCATCCCTGGAGCTCATATATTTGGGTTTTGTGATCTCTTTAAATGAATTGAATATGGATCCAGAAAAGGTGAGATAAATCAAAGAATGACTGTCACCCAGGAGCATATTTGAGGTGAGAAGTTTTCATGGTTTAACAAGTTTTTATAGAAAGTTTATCAGAAATTTTAGTGGTATATGTGCACCCATGATGGAAACTGTGAAGAAGAAACAAAAGTATTTTAATTGGATAGAGGAGGCTAAGAAAAGATTCAGAGTGTTGAAAAATAAGATAATAGAACAACCAGTTCTGGTTTTACCAGATTTTGGAAAGACATTTTAGGTGAGGTGTGATGAAAGTGGAATAGTCATTGGAGCAATTTTGAGTCAAGATAATAGGCTAGCTACTTATTTAAGTGGGAAGTTGAATGAAGCTAAGGAGAAATATTCTACATATGACAAGGAATTTTATGCAATCATTCAAGCTTTGAAAAACTAGAGGCATTATTTAATTCCAAAAGAGTTTGTCTTGTATAGTGATAATCAAGCTTTGCAATTTATTACTAGGCAAGAGAAGTTGAATTAGAGACATGCTAAGTGGGTAGAATTCATGCATCAATTTTCTTTTTCCATTAAAAATATTTATGGAAGTGCTAACAAAGTTGTAGATGCTTTGAGTAGGAGAAGTTTGGTTATACAATAATTTCAAGTGAAGACCTTAGGGTTTGAGCACCTTAAGAAAATGTATCAGGAACATTCAGATTTTAAGGAGGCTTATGAAGCATATGGAAATACTTTGTTGAGGGATAACAACTCATGGTCATAATATTTGATCCAGGATGGATTTTTGTTTAAAGGAAGCCAATTTTTCATACCGAGATGTTCAATGAGACATAATTTGTTGAAGGAAAAACATAGTGGAGGTTTAGCCGAACATTTTGGGCATGATAAAACATTTACAGATTTGAGTAGTTTTTATTATTGGTTGGGTATGAGGGAATATGTGAAGAAATTTATAGACTGATGTAATATTTGTCAACATGAAAAAGGGAAGAGAAAAAAAACTAGTTTGTATTAGCCATTGCCTATTCTTGAATGGCCTTGGGATGCAATTAATATGTATTTTGTATTGGGATTACCTAGAACCCAGAAGGGAAGTGATTCCATATTTTTCGTGATTGACATATTTTCTAAGATGGCACATTTCATACCATCCCAGAAAACAAATGATGCTACACACATAGCCAATTTGCTTTTCAAGGAAGTTGTGAGATTACATGAATTGCCCATAAGCATAGTTTCAGACAGGGATACTAAGTTTGTGGGACACTTTTGGAGGACTGTATGGAAGAGGATGGGAACTAACTTATATTTTAGTTCAACATATCACCCTCATACCGATAGATAGAATGAAGTGGTGAACATGAGTTTGGGAAATTTGTTAAGAAGTTTAGTTATTGAACAAGGTCATCAGTGGGATCAGATTCTGGTACAAAAAGAATTTTCATTTAACAATTCAGTTAATAGAAGCAATGGAAAAAGTCCATTTGAGATAGTATATGGAAGAAAGCCCAGAGGGGTTGCAGAATTGAGAGAATTGAAATAAGATGAAGTTAGCAGCACTGGAGTAGAAGATTTTTCTACAAAAATGCAAATACTTCATGATCAAGTTAAGAGGAAGATACATGATAATAATAAAAAATATAAGGACAGAGTTGATCATAAAAGAAGGGAAGTTCAATTTGAAGTGGGAGATGAAGTTTTAGCTCATTTGAGGAAGGAGAGGTTTGGAAGGGGAACATATAATAAGTTGAAGATGAAGAAGACAGGACCATGCAACATCCTTAGAAAATTTGCAGCAAATGCTTATGAGATTGAGTTGTCGCATAATGTTGGGATATCACTGATATTCAACGTTACAGATTTGTATTCTTATAATATAGAGAACACAAGGGAATTGGATGATCAGGAAGAGATTTAGTGGGAAGAACATATACTGATAGTAGGAAAACATCAGATGGAGAAAATTTTAGAACAGAGAGTTGGAACGAAAACCAAAAGAAAGATGTATCTGGTATTTAGTGAAATGGAAGGATCACCCTATGGAAGAGTCAAGTTGGGTAACTAAAACTGATATTTTTAAACATGGAAAAACAATGCGAGAGCTCATGGATAGGATTCCATGAATATTTTTGGCTAGATGAGTATGATGCAGGAGCATCGCTATCACATCAAAAGGGAGTGGACGTGGAATCAAAATTGACACATTAACGCATAGAAGGATCCAAAACCGAACTCAATAAGCTTGGTAGCAGTGTGAATATCTTTTTAATTTTATCATTAATTAATTAGCTGTCTGTAAAGTCAGGTAACCGTTTGAAAGGACATAACCATTGCAAATCCTTTACACGACAGTAATGTATTATAGGTGTGGGATATTAGCCCTGATTAGTTAGTAGGTTGAATTTATTGAGTAGGTAACCTCTTGAACAATATGTAATAGTATTTAGATAGGAGGAAGAAGAGAGAGGAAGCTCTGGGTCCTTAGACAAGTTTTCATTGTAATAGTTATGAAGGAGAGAGCTACTGTAATTATGTTTTCTTCTTAAATGAATAGAATAGAGGAAATTGACCCAAATACACAGTGTTAATATTGTTTACAGTTTGAATGTGTTGTTATGTGTTTGTGAATGTGTGATGTTCATAGTGAGTGAGTGAATGAGTAATTGAATGAGTTTAATTGTTTATCTTCTGTAATATAGTCTGAGTGGGCCTAATGGTTAAGAACATGTGTTTCCTCTTAAGAGGTCACAGGTTCAAATCCAGAGGGGGGTAGGGTATGTATACCTTCATAGACTTTACCAGTCAAATCGCTGGGCGGAAGGAGGTCCCTTGTCCCACAAACAAGGGGGTCTCATACACCAATTTGGTGTGTGCAAGGAGTGCATGTGAATAGGTTTTTTTCGACTTAAAGCTCAGAAGAGATAGCGTGGAAATTCTGTATGCATAGTGTGCATATTGAGTGCAAGGAGTGTGTATAGAAACAAGCTTGTGTTAAAGTTTTAAAGCTCAGGAGGAATAGTGGTTTTAAGTCTCAAGAGGAAACACATAGAAAATTTCTAAGTTCTGAAGAGTTGAAGCATCTAAAGGTGGAGCACAAAAATTGATAGTTCAAAGGAAGAATGGGTCTGGAGGATTGAGCGGGAGAAATCCTTCAGATTTGTTTTTTGAAGGTTGGATAATATCGAGGTCAAGATCCATTCAAAAAGAGACAAAATATTTCAATCTGTTAGATCTTGGAGAATTAATGCACTGGTTAGTTGCAAGGAGTCATCGAAATTTCGCAAGACCAAAAGATTTGGAAGAAGTAGAGTGAAATTCGTGAAATCTCGAAATCATCAGGATCGTCCGTTGAAAGGGGATACATGGAAATAGATCAACATTTCAATGACTTGCGGAGTGGAAAGGTAAAAGGGTGGAGTCGTGAAGAACTCGTGAAATCCAAATTTGTGAAATGATCGTGTCCGTTCATTGAGGTAGGACATATGGCGACAAACCAGTGTTTCTCTAAATCATGAATTGAGAAGTTGGAGGTAGACGCTGCGAAAACTTGTGAAAAGATAAATTGTGACTTGATCACAGTCATTGGTTGGAGAGTTGTTGGTGACCGTTGATCTGACCCAAAATTTTCACAATTTCAGGTATCAGAGGAATGAAGGTGAATCACATTAGGATTTCTGACATGCAAAATCCCAACGCGTTCGAAAGGATTAGCCCCAGGTTATAGAGGAGGGTCATATGGTTGAATTTAAGGGAGGAGCTAGCACGAACTAAGCCCTTGTCAAAATTTTGGGACTCGAGAGTTTGAAGGACAAAGAGTCGGTTGAATCATATAGCCAATATGTGAAATTGCGACACACCTTTTAGGATAAACATGTGGTCACAAAATGTGGTCACATGGAGGAGATTTGCGTTTTAGCACTTATGCACGTGAGTGGAGTTTTGCAAAGACCTGTGTATTTTTTCTGAGAGGTTCCAACAGGGAATTGAAGACCGTTGCAATTCAATTCTTAAAATATCCTAATACTAGGAGGTCGCACACCCCTTGGAGAGGAGGAGGGTCTACACCAACATACGTATATGTATATATTTTCTTCTTTTATTTTTCACAGTTACATATAACATATAAAATCAACCTTAGTCCTTAGTACATATTACCTATGGATTGAGATATTGGTTTTAATTAAAGGCTGTAAACCCTCGTTAACATTCATAACTATCTTTCCTTAGACTAGAAAGATCTAGAAATGATTTAGTAAGGTTCTTCATACCTTTTCCTCAACATTTATTTGGCGACCATACTGGGGAGATATTCCATATCTCTTTGGTTGATTGTATCATGCTTATGTCTCATTTTTATGTTTTCTCTGGTTACTCTTTGACTAATTTTTTCCATGAAAATACCTATTATGAGACAACCCAATATTGGAAATGGTCTTAATGGCCAAACTAGTATTACATTAACTTTATTCAACACTATTTTAGAAACTTCTAGTACTCGCGATGAACTTGTATGCTCTTGGGAAGTAATTGAAAGGGACATAAATATTCGTGAACGTTGGGAAGCTAGGCAAAGGCATTCTAGAAATAAAAAATAACCTTTCCTATTACCTTTTTTAATATTTTTTGTTTAGTCTCATATAATTCTCGTATTTCTAGAAGAAGAAGAGGATTGTCCCCTAAAGTTGTACTCCTATTTCTGAAATAGGGAGGAGAAAGCTTGTTTTACAAACACAACAAATTTATTTTAGGTGAACCTTATCTAATTCTGTCAGTTTATCTTCATCACCCATACCTTTCACCTTCAATACGACATCCTCGAGTAGTGGTAGTGGCACTAGAGGTTCCACTTCCTTGCAACCTTTTGCTTCATCTATGATTGGTAGTATCTATAGTCATCAAATCCCTATTCAATCTACTATCAATCCTGCCAAGGTCATTAAGAAATATGGGCTTTTCAAATTTGAGGAAGATTCTACAACCACCCCCTGGAACATGTCTTCCCCTTTGAATCTTGCACCAACCACCCAACCATTACTGAAATTCAAATATCATTTACCTAGGTTCTCAAGAAATGGTACCGTTACCACGAATGAACACCTGATAGAATTTTCTAACGCTTGTCATAATATAGGGGTTAATGATAAAGATACTTGCATGTGTTCATTTGTCAATTCTCTTGAAGGGAACTCTACAATAGATTTTTTGATCTCCCGCCCAAAATATTTTGAACTTGGTAAGAATTGGTCTATTGGTTTAATTCCACCTATGGATAGCCCAAGATTCTAGCTGATTAGTTAAGGGAATACAACAATATTTCCTATAAATATGGTGAAACCATTAAGTTTTTTAACCTCCATTTCACCAAGATATACAATCAAATTCCTGAACTAATTTGTCCTCAAAATAAATTTGTGTCCATGAATTATTATAATGATTTACCTTCCCCTTATCATCATAGACTTGAAGAAAAGGATATTGAAAATATTGGTTCCTCCATTCATACATCCTTAGAATATGAAGAGAAACTTGAGAGAATTGGTCTTCCTAAGGGAGAGCTGGTCAAGCAAACAGACATATAATGACCCTCTTCATTACGACAACTTGCGATGCATAACAAGTGCAATTTTTTTTTTAAATCAGGAAAGTAACAACGACAACAGTCAATCAACGCTACTCGAAAGATTCAACGACCAGTAACTAGAACCTTCTCGACGAGCAAGAGACAATCACAGAAATTTACAAAAAAAGTACAAACCTAAATACAACAACATCCACATCGGGAGGAATGATACCCTAAGATAGGTTTCATATGTGCTATCGATCAATGAGCGCAATGGTCTGAACCTAAGAAATCATGTCACCACTGTTTGACGAGCACACAATAATCCCAAGCGCATTCAACTCTAAACCTTTAACAAACATGATCATCGCATCCATGTACTAACTTAAACTGTCAGAGTCCTAATACACCAATAAATTTTCCATCGATAACAATGTATGAAGGAATGGACAAACATATAAAATAATGTAGTTTTATTTATAATATCTCATAAAATCTTGAAAAACTCAAAGAACGATATATTGAATCACTACTTTAGAATCACTTAGAACAAACTTTCTAGGAAAAGAAAACAATAATAACTGAAATAGACCTTGTAGAATTATTAACATTCTTAATGACATCTAATTTCCTTGAAGGGACTCTATTAGAAAAAGTTTTTCTTAGAAACAATTTTGTAGGCAATTAAAAACAATAAATACTTATCTAACTTTTGCAGAATTATTAAAGGGACATCGCAAGTTGTTCATAGGGTGTTGATACTTTAATTACATAATATATTCGATCGGTTAACCTTCATAACAAACCTCAGCCTTACTCGCACTTCCATAAACCAAAATAATTTGAAATTGCAGGTGTAATGAATACGAATAGTAAGTAAATCTGTGTAGTTTATAAGTCAAGTTCAGAAGGCAATAAAAGGGTATGTGTAGAATAGTTAAATCATTGTGCGGTCATGAATAATTAATTCATTGTGCTATCTAAATCTATGTGTAGTATTAAATAAAAATCATTTTCCATTAAATTGCTATCACACTGTCTTTGTCAGTTTTAAACATACTTGTCGATATATTCCCTGCAAATCAAAGGTTGTCAGTTTAAAAAAAAATGTTGTTAAATCTAAAAGGGAAGTTTCACAATTCGTGGTATCACATGGGTCAGGCTTTTACAAAGAAAGAAACAATGCCCGTCTCGTCAATTCTACCTGCTCCATTGATATTTTTTTCACTGTACCCACTACATCTATATTTTTCTACATTAAATATATGTTATCATTATCAAAATGATATTTTTATAGATTAAATATATGTTATTTAAATTATTCCATTGGAATTAATAAAAATATGAATAAAATAAAATCACTGTCAATCAAACACAGAAGCCAAATTCAAGGAACACACAGTGAGTTGGATCAATATACCCCGTCCATTGTTAGCCCGTCGAGTTTTTTTTTTCTATGTGTAGAGAAGTAATAGAATTGATCCGGTGACCATACTTCTTTGGGTTTATGTTACTTCTCGGAGGAAACTTCTGTGATTTGAATCATTTGCAACATTAAAACTATGTAACCTAAGAGTAACTAAATAGCCATCATTTTCATAATGCGAATGCCCCAAGCCCAGGGAGATATAAGACAAGTATTAAAAACAAAAATCATCATGGATTTGTTGTGTAAATACAATGTAACTCGTTGTGTGAATACTATGTAAAACGTTGTGTACATACGGTGTAAGTCGTTGTGTAAATACGGTGTAAAATTTATGTTAAAATATAGTGTAATTCGTTGAATGAATACTATGTTAAATCAATGATTGATAACATGATTTTTCTGAGGAAAGGCGAACGAATAGACGGTTGGTACGAGACACCCATATTCGTTGGGGGATAACATGATTTTCCGAGGTAAAGAAATGACCAAGAAATCTCTCAACTAGACAACGAAAAGTAGGTTCGTCAATCATAAAGGGTGTTTAAGAATCCAAATTCCCGTATCTGTATTATATCATTGTTTAAATTCCAAGCATTGATTTTTCTTAAATTAAGTTTAATAGGGGAAGTTAGGAACCAGGTATCACTCCATCCTTGGTGCAATGCAAAGTAAATTAAATGGATATTGAAGGAGCTACAAGAAAACATGCCTACACTCCCAGGAACTCGTGGTGGAGGAAGGTTCAAGAATCCACCCAATGATTCGCTGACATGAAATAGAGTTCAATTCATATTGACTTCAAAATTAAGAAGGAAACACAAATTAATATTCAATGACATGGATGCAAATAAGTGTCATGTTCAACACTCGCAATGCTTAGTGCATGAGGGAAGGAATCGGGTAATGGATAACCCACAACAAACACAGGTGTCTTCATGAATAGAAAAACAAGGATAAATGTTGAACTCAACTGCCCACATGCCAGTGTTCATATACAGAGATATAGTTAAAACAAATGATAAAAAAAAAATTAAATAGTGTTTCACAAATACACAGAGTACGTTTTAAGAAATATGCACGGTATGTCTTAATGAAAAAAACATAGAATACTCCAGGTAATATCATGGAATTGGTGAGTAAAATCCAAGGAAAGCGCTAAGCAATTTTTTTATGAAAATCCCAGAGAAAATAAAAGGATTTTCATTGTACAAGCAATGGATTTGCTAGGCAAAGAAATTATCCTTCACTTATTATCCATGCACATGAAAGCAGGGAATTTGAATATAAATATTTAACGCTGGAGTGAAAGACAGTCGATTCGGCTCCTGACCGTCTACTCAGGCACATACTAATAAATTAAATGATAAATGAACAGAAGATAAAAATACAATTACTTTGGATTAAAAATAATAAAAAAACAGAGTAAAATAAAATAATGGCCCAAGAACCAAAACATAGTCTTCCTCTGTAATAATACAATGCAATAATAATCTCAACCAAAACCAGAAACTACAATAAAACGCAGTAATAAAACAAATATCAGAAACATAAATTTAGTGACCCTTTTGCAATTGCACATGATGCAGTATCACCCAGATAAAAATTCATATGCATAACTAAATGAGTCTTTTTGTTTTAACATCTACGCAAGCGAGATTTCAACAATAAAGAAATGTGTGAACAAGAAATTGAGCTATTATTTAATACAAATTATGCACATGCGTACTATATCCAAATGCGAAGAATCAAAAGTGATTGTTCCATGCTCGCGCTCCATCCAACTCCAACTTGCCGACTGATGAGACCTCACCGATACCTCCCAACCAAGACTAGGGGTACTCTTCTTCCCCCTGAGCCCCCCAAGCTGCAAAGGGGCCACACACACAATACCAAAGAATGATATCTCCCTATATCGCCTCACAAGGAGGAGCTACCACTTGTTGCACGAGCTGGGTATCCCAATTCCCACAAGAGAAAGTTCAGTCAAGATGAAATTTCAACAGCGTAATGTTATGCAAGAGAGATGTGGTGACACTCCTCCTTTGCCACTACCATCCTTCTTATAGAGTTTATTAGTCATTAGTTTCCCAAATCCTCATTAGATTTCTTTTTCATTTATTTAATTAGGAAAAACCTCCCTCGTATAGATGTCGTCCGATCCCCTAGTGGCACCAGAAAATGAATTTATTAATTAATTAAATATTCCTATTTCCCTCACCCACTCAAAAGCGTTCCTACAAATTCTCCTTGGTATCCCATTATTCCCTTACAATTCTTAAATGACTTACACCTGACATAATTCCTAGTTGAGTTCATAAATAGAAAGTTCCAAAGGCTAGATTTATTACTAAGTTAGACATTCTCCTTTTCCTTTAAGTTTCCCCCTTTTTTTTAAGTTTCCCCTTTTCCTTAGGTGTCCCCATTTTCTTTAAGTTTCCATTTTTCTTAAAGGTTCCCATTTTATAACTAAGTTTAGAATTAGCACGTTTAGACAAAAACAACCAAATACCCCTTTTATTAATTAAACCTTTAATAAAATTTCCACTTTAATTATTAATTCTTGAATTTTCTTTACCCCCTTCCTGTTATATATCTAATTATTTTTTTTTTGTTCTAAGGTTCTACTCAGACATAGGTTTTTAATTCACTAGGCTTGGTGACAATTCTTAAGGGAAAAATTATTTATTAAACTTTACTTATCACATCATTCATTTTAAGGCCGACCATATCCTAAGGAGGTGTAGTTTTCTAGGCACTAGATTTATTTACTTACCAGTTAAAATCACAACGTTCCCTTTAGGATGCACTACGTGATCCAAGGGTGTCACTTGCCTCTTTCCATTTTATTTGCGCAATGTTCCCTTTAAGACACACTACATGATCCAAGGTTTCCACTCACCTCTTGACTGAATTTGGTAGATATCAAACCCCTGGAGTCAATAATCCATCAGGTGATCTTGTGGGAGACTAAGGGTCTCTAAGGAATAAGAAACCTACCTTATTGTGTGCCCCTTAGAATCATCATGAGAGACTATCACAATCTACCCTGATGACATCATGGGTATTATCTAAATAGGTAATCGTTAACCTACAGTTCAAGCCACGACGAGAGTGTTAGTAGGTTGTGGTAGGGTTGTTACCACACCTCTCCCTCAATGTCTTTGGTTGTCGTGCATGACTCCTTTACTCCAAATGTGAGTCTGGTCATCAAGCTATTGTCATCCGACATCCATCAATGAATCATGTCAGCAATAAAAATCAACATCATAATATCTAATCATATGTACATAGGTCATATCAACAACATTCAAACCCTAATAGTTCACTCCTTGAATCGATCCAGAGTCCATGGAGTTTCATTAATTCCTTGACATCCTTAATGTCTAGAGTCCTGCACACTCAAGAGAACCTAGTAAATATAACATGTCGATGTAAATACAACAAAAATAATATATGATCAAATCCACAATATCTCATAATCGTAATCAAATCAACCAATAATATAATGAACCAGATCACTTGGATGCAAGTTTCCTCAAAGAATGATTCCGCTCAGTGCGTGCAAGAGAGGGATGTGACAAGACATGTCTACCAGTCTACAACTCATGCAAGATATGAATAATAGGATGATAACTTCGAAAAAAAAGGAATTTCCTCTTCCTCTTCCCCCGAAGCTTCTTTTTCTTCCCTAACGCCTTTTAGAAATGCCAATGAAAGAACTTTTTAGCCAAAGGCCTTAATGACCCACACTTGGTGTAACTTCTGTGAATAAAATCATGTTGAGAACACCTGCAAAGTAAAAATAAATACGAGAGATAAGATATTTGGCAAAAGGATCGACACCACAATCATTTTTTTATATCGGTCTGAACCAGAGGATATTATGGTAGTCAATACTAGGAACAAATCTTACAATGCCAAGAGAAAATTTGATCTTCTCTGCACTTCTTATGACCCAAGCTCATCTTCTCCAAATGATGATACAAAAGTTGTCAAAAATTCAATTGATCAAGGAGCATATTCTCCTCTTCCCTCTTCTAAATACAATATCCTTAACCAATTGGCTCATATAAAAGTTGATGTTACCCTTTTGGACATGGTTTTCATCCCTTAACAACATAAACATCTTAATAATTTATGGAAGGTAAAGTTTCTACCATAGCCAATCTATTTGAGGATTCAAAGGAAGATGATTCAACTGTAAATAGGATAGGTGTAAATAACTTTAGGAACCCTGTAAAAAAACCCCTTTCTATATTTAAGTAAAAATCATGGATAGAATAGCTCACATTTTCCTAATTGATGGAAGATCTGGTCCAAGTGTGATGTTTAACATTATCATGGAAGAGCTTAACTTATCTTGCACCAACAAAAATTCTAGAAGCATGCTCTGTTATAATAATTTGCAATAATCAACTATAGGTGAAATCAAGGATGTAAACCTAGTTTTGTGTGCACATCCTGAGATAAGGTCAAATATCAATATCCAAGTAATTGACATGCCAATGAATAATTACTCAATTATTTTGGGAAGGGATTGGAAATCTTTAACTCGTGGATACATTTCACTTGAGGGTACACATTTGTATGTCCCTCGAAATGGAAAGAACATTATAGTTCTTAGGGAAGGAAGAATTTAACCTTATATAGATAGTGTCCCTCAACCCAATGAAAATTATATTGAAGAATATTTAGTGGTCTACTCTATATTTTCCGATGAAGGTGATATTATACTTGAACCAACTAATTTTGATGATGTCACATGGCACATGCATTTTGATGACTCATGTTCTAATGAAGGTAATGGATATGAAATTATTATATATTCCCCTATAGGAGAAATTCACAATTTCTCTTATAGGTTGTGTTATAACCCTATGATTCATAGGATCATCTGTTGACTGGAATTTTTTCACTCTGGGTGTATAGGTATGCAAATAATATTTCATCTCTGCAAATTATTTTCAAAGGAAGCAGCTTACAAAACCCACAAAAATCGCTAAGGCCTAAGTTTTTGCTTCATTCGTGCCTGGAGAATAAAGAACACGCTTAGATCGATAGTCAATCTAGTGGTGCGTATATCAATGGCTGACAGTGGATTCCAGACCCCCTCGAATGTTCTACCTTTAACGGCGAGGGGGGGGTCCAGAATCAGAGATAACAAAGTCACACATCTAAACGACTGAGGCATCAACACTTTCATCAAAGGCTGAGATTGAATTTCGTACCCCCCAGACCGTTCTGCCTTTAATGGTGGGGGGGGGTCTGGAATGAAGCGACTTTCCCGGTGGGCCCTGTCCCAACGTGTCACCCATCCGTCGCATTGGACCTCCTCCACTCCAAACCACTTACTGTTTACCACCCTTCCAACTTACTACCATACCACTCCTGCATCGTGATGTCAGCCTCCATTATCCCGCCATCTCACCCGTCCATGAATAAACATTCTTAGGATAAAAACATTAAGTTAATAAAGCTAGTAATAAAATTTAATATAGTTAGTTTAATAAATTGGATTAGTTAATAATTAGTTAGTTAATTAATAATAAATCAATTGTTAATTAATTAATTAATTAATGATTAATGATATAGTTAGGTTAGTATCTAGGTTAGTTTAGATTAAATAAATCAAATTAATAATATAATACAAACAAAATAAGTCATAAAACATTAAAAGTTAAATTAAAAAGAATTAAAATTATATAAAACAAAATATTAAAAAAAAAAATTAACAAACAAAAACTTAACAAAAATGTAAAACATATTAAATACCAAAAAACAATAATAAAAAACAAAACAAAAAAAATAAAATATAAAACATAAAATAAAACGTAAAAAACAAAAAACATATATTAAAAAATATTACAAAACAAACACTTAAAAACCTAAACTAACCTAAGTCATACCCCACCCTCCTACCTCACTCCTCCTCACGTCACACTCCACTCACATCTACCTCAACGCACATCTTACAACTCCTGTACGCATACATCACACTCAAAATAAATCAAATGGTCCATAAAAATTTCGGACCCCCCCTCACCATCCGAAATTTAACGAGGGGGGGGGGTCCGGAATAATGGATTTTCAATACCTCTCCCCCTCCACGTGT
>ML782921.1:172323-226999 GCA_009831015.1 Picea engelmannii
TCTCTCATTTTTTGAAACGACACTATGAGAAGGGAGAATCGAAGCCATCTTCAAGGCCCATTTTTCTAGATTCTCAATTTTCCGTTACAGTCCTGATCTTTCAGGAGATGTTACGACCAGCTGGGAATGAATTTAGAGAAACCGAAGGAGGTTTGTGTCCAGCACATGTCCATATCCAATAACCTCCTTTAGTTTCCTCCCAGGTGTCATTGTTGAAGAGAAAAACACGTCTATTCGGACCCCTTTTTCGTAGAAAACCCGTCCGTCTTTTATGGCAGACAAGACCCAAATTCCGCCAGAATGAATGAAGCAGATCCATGATTCGAGGCCACAGTTAAGGAAGATTAGGGAGAATATGGTAGCTCGACCAAGGGGAATTTAAATTCTCTATACAAATGGCAAAGTCTTCCCGCATTTCAGGCAAAGGTTTAAACACAATTTCCCCTAGCTAGCAACAAATCTCCAACAACCTCAAGCATTCGACTGACTCTGCATTTATCTTTTGATGTTGTTAGAGTGAATTCGCCAGTAAAACTTAACAGACCTCCAGTGTTCTAGATGTCAAGCAGCAGTTACCAAATCAACTTTTCTTGGACTTGCTATTTTATTTGTTTTAGGAGACAGCCTACAGGTGTCATAGAATTGTTGTAACTGCTTTTCTATTTTTAGAAAGAAGAGTTATGAGCTCAAGTCCAGGAGAAGGTTTAGTGATTTTTCTTATTTATACACATGTAAAAGAAAAACAGAGGGTTCGACCTGTGAGGTTCCTTGCTGGACTATGGGTTGTGTTTGGCCAGAGAAATCTTTCTGTACTGTTTAGAGGAATGATCAGTAATAGACATGTTGTTTACATGATTCCTGTGCGGAGGTGTTGGTGGCATTTCCCTTCTCTGTTGAGTGTTGTCATGTTATCATTTCGTTTGTTTTCAATTTCTCATTATCATAAGAAGAGTAACAGAGAAGAATTTATTAGCCAATACTCTGCATCTGATCTTGTGATAATCTTTATGTTTCTCCTCTAAAAAGCTAGTTTATGAATTATTAATTGCTCATTTGCTTTCTTTTTCCTCCCCTATTTCATCCTAAAATCGACACCATCAAAACTTAATTTGATCCAACACTTCCACTAGCTTTCCCTGTTTAAGAGCTTTGTCTAGATCTGAGAATGAATTGGATATTTAAGCGCAGATTCCATTTGCCCAATGGCCCTCCTTTCTATTCCAAAACAACCATTTAAAAACCCCAACCCCACACTTGCATAACTAGCCTAATACCTATTAAAACAAATCTATATCAGACAGAGACATCCCTCTCTGAGTCTTGGAGGGCTAGATCCAAGACTCGAAGTGGTTTTGGCGTTGCCTCTGTGACTGCCTCACATCCTTGGGAAAATTACAGAGTGCTAACAGAATGGCGACTCCACTGGGGACTCTCCCCAGTAGTACACTTCAAGCTCTAGATCTGATCACTGATGGTGGAAAATGACCAGACACCAGAAAGGCTAAAATCATTCACCTAGCAACTCCAATCAGCTCCAGACAGTGCCAACTTGAAGACTCCATTGGAGGAAGAACCTGAAGCATGGCCAAGCCACCTAGAAAGACTAGGTACTCAAAGCTCAAATTGCATTCAAGACATCTTTGGTTTCATCTATAATTAATTTCTCTCTTATCATGATCCTGGTCTAGAGTATATTGTTGAAATTCAGGATGACCATTTTCAACCTGAAGAGCCTCCAGAGATTAAACCCCAAATTGTAGATTATGTACATGCTCATACACCTGTGCACATCCCAGATACATCTGTAGAAATCCTAGTGAGACATAAGCCCCCTGCTTTATCTCCTACTCTTACGAAACCTATGGATGGTTGTAAGCCTCTTGCTTCATCTCCTGTTCTTGCAAAAATTCCAGACCGATATCAACCTCTAGATTTTCCTCCCATTCTCCATGACCTCCCTATCAATTACATCAATAATCTGCCCAGGTTTGATGGAGAGAGTGCCAATATTACTGCTAAAAAGCATGTTCAAAACCTTGAAGATTTCTTTGACCTTTATGAGGTTGAAGAAGATGATGTCTGTATCAGGATGTTTACCCTGTCCTTGGGAGGTAAAGTTAAAGATTGGTTTAAGAACCTTCCAGCTGCAAGCATCATAAATTTTAATCAATTTATGCAAGTTTTCCTAGATAGATGGGTGGTCATGAGAAATGTTTTCCTCCTCCTAGAAGAGTATGACCACTTGAAAATAAATCCAGGGGAGACAATACATCAGTTTTCAGCTAGATTCAATAAGGTGTATCATGCAATACCTACTAATATAAGGCCACCCCCAGGATCAGCTCACTTGCATTACCCAGATGCCTTCGATCCTGAGATGACATTTCAGTTAAGAGAAAGGAGCACTGCAAGCCTTGAAAAAATGCAGAGCATTGCAGTTGATGTGGAGACCAACTTGTTGATCAAGAGGTCACAGTTAAAGGACAAAGAAATGGAGCAGCTGAAGTCATCAGAAGATAAACTGGAGATTTTGGCCAGTGCCATGGAAGAGCTGATGTAGAAGATTAACATAAAAGAGGAACTTGTTGTCCAAAGACATCATGGTCCATTGATTCCAGAGAAAGACAGTGTCACAGTTCCCAAACATTTTGCTGCTCACCCTTGGTACCATGGTTTAGCTAATGATTCTTTCATGTATTCCATTCACCATACAGTCGAAGATGATGTTCAAAATCAGAGAGTGGTGGAAGATTCTCCTAGCATGATATGCATGTTCAATGGCATTTCATCCATGGATGATTTACCCAAGTGTGACCAGTATGATGATGATCATGAGGCTGAAATGGAGGTTGACTGTTTAGAGAAACAGACAGCATGTCATTGGCAAGAAGAAGATCATTTACAGTTCAGGTATGACAATCAGCCCTTGCACAACAGTCATGACAATGATGAGGAAGAGACATAAAATTTCAGAGTAAGGGAAAAATCTTTGCCCTTATGTTTCTCTTCTTTTCAATTTTTGAGAAGAAATTATAGACGAGTTGGCATTGGTAAAGAGGGAGGATGTTTTGATCAACTAGGGGAAGATGCTAGTGCTGATGTGGAGGCTGTTCTAAACCCAAAATTGCAGCACTTTACCTACTCTGATTTTCAAATTCCAAATGAAAGCTTAAAGCTTGAGACAAACTGTGAGTTAATCCAAAATAACTCTGTACCATTGTGCTTTAATTCATTTCAAATTTTGAAGGAGACTCTTGGACAAGAGTTGAAGGATAAATACATAAAAGGTCAAGAAATATCATTTGAATCAATGCAACAATCTTATCAGTATTTTCAAGATCCAATCGCTGATCAGTTGGATGGCCTGTGGGGTCAAAATCATCCCCCATCATCCAGCTATGGGATAAATCGCTTCTATGATATGGATATGTTAGGACAGTCAGCTATAGGGGTTTATTCAGCAGAAGTCACATTACAAAGCCCATCAGAGCAGTTGCAGCCATGTCAGGAAATGCACGAGGATGAAGATAACATAGATACAGTGCCAGAGTTGTCATCCAAGAATCAAGGAACATGTCATTTCTACCTTGATCCTGTAGCTACCTATATGGATAATTTTCTCACTGTAGAGCCTCAATCTTTCTCTGACATTACTTTTGGTTTCCAAGATTCTCGAGGTCTCTATGATAAATATCAATCATGTTTTCGGCAGTGGCCTTTTCACTTTGCAGTTTTGAGTTGATGGGCAAAGGGTCAAGCTGCGCTTTTCACTATGCTAACAAGTAATAAAACATTCATCTGGTCTCAACAACTACTTGATTGGCGATAATGACATTATTGTATCATTTGGAATGATGAAATTGTCAGTAGCATAGGGTAGGTAGGACAATGTGAATAAGCTCATTATTCTGAGCATCTCTTTTTCAGCAGTGTTTAGCTTAATTTGGTTTCTATTGCAAGATCAAAACAGGTACAGGTTGTAGAATAAGATTTTGGGATCAGCCCAATGGATAAAACATCGGTTTGCATGTTCATAGGTTTGTGGTTCTTGACACCTCCTAAAAGAAGCTGCCATCCCCAGGTGGAGTCACTATTATAACCCTATGATTCATAGGATCATCTGTTGACTGGAATTTTTTCACTCTGGGTGTATAGGTTTGCAAATAATATTTCATCTCTGCAAATTATTTTCAAAGGAAGCAGCGCGCAAAACCCACAAAAATCGCTAAGGCCTAAGTTTTTGCTGCATTCGCGCCTTGATAATAAAGATCACGCTTAGATCAATGATCGATCTAGCGATGCGTATATCAATGACTGACAGTGGATTTCGGACCCCCTCGAATGTTTTACCTTTAACGACGAGGGGGGGTCCAGAATCAGAGATAACGAAGGCACACATCTAAACGGCTGAGACACTAGCGCTTTCATCAAAGGCTGAGATTGAATTCTGGACCCCCCCGACCGTTGTGCCTTTAACAGTGGGGGGGGTCCCGGAATGAAGCGATTTTCTCGGTGGGCCCTGTCCCAACGTGTCACCCATCCGTCGTATTGGACCTCCTCCACTCCAAACCACTTACTGTTTACCACCCTTCCAACTTACTACCATACCGCTCCTGCATCATGACATCAACCTCCATTATCCCACCATCTCACCCGTCCATGAATAAACAGACTTAGGATAAAAACATTAAGTTAATAAAACTAGTAATAAAATTTAATATAGTTAGTTTAATAAATTGGATTAGTTAATAATTAGTCAGTTAATTAATAATAAATCAATTGTTAATTAATTAATTAATTAATGATTAATGATATATTTAGGTTAGTAGCTAGGTTAGTTTAGATTAAATAAATCAAATTAATAAAATAATACAAACAAAATATGTCATAAAACATTAAAAGTTAAATTAAAAAGAATTAAAATTATATAAAACAAAATATTAAAAAAAAAAATTTAACAAACAAAAACTTAACAAAAATGTAAAACATATTAAATACCAAAAAACAATAATAAAAAACAAAACAAAATATATATATATATATATATATATATATAACATAAAACATATAAAACATAAAACAAAACGTAAAAAACAAAAAACATATATTAAAAAATATTACAAAACAAACACTTAAAAACCTAAACTAACCTAAGTCCTACCCCACCCTCCTACCTCACTCCTGCTCACGTCACACTCCACTCACATATACCTCAACGCACACCTTACAACTCCCGTATGCATACATCACACTCAAACTAAATCAAACGGTCCGTAAAAATTTCGGACCCCCCCTCACCATTCAGAATTTAACGAGAGGGGGGGGCGTCTAGAATAATGGTTTTTCAATACCGCTCCCCCTCCACATGTCAGCATCCCAATCCACTGGACCCCCTCCCCCCCCAAAAAAATCGTTTACTACCTTAGGGGGGGGGTTCGGAATACCGCTTTTCCGATAACAAAACCACCTTTTTCAATTTTTGTCATTTTTTGCCTGTTCAACACGTCGTCTTCCGGAGAAAATTCTGGTCAAAATAATATGGATTTTAAAAATACAAGAGACATTTTTTCTCATCACAGGCTGAAGAACAAAAACCTCTCTCAGATTTTGCAACGGCGCTACAAGTAGGGAGAATCAAAGCCATCTTTGAGGCCCATTTTTCCAGATTCTCAATTTTCTGTTACAGTCCCGATCTTGCAGGAGCTGTTACAGCCAACTAGGAATGAATTTGGTGAAACCAAAGGAGGTTGTTGTCCATAACATGTCCATATCCAATAATCTCTTTCAGTTTCCTCCCAGGTGTCATCGTTGAAGATAAAACCATGTCTGTTCGGACCCCTTTTTCGCAGAAAACTGGTTCGTCTTTTATGGCAGACAAGACCCAAATTCTGCCAGAATGAATGAAGCAGATCCACGATTCGAGGAAATAGTTGAGGAAGATCAGGGAGCATATGGTAGCTTGACCAGGGGGAATTTAAATTCTCTAGGCAAATGGAAAAGTCTTCCTGCATTTCAGGAAGAGGTTTAAACACAATTTCCCCTAACTGACAACAAATCTCCAACAACCTCAAGCATTCGACTGACTTTGCATTTATCTTTTGATGCTGTTAGAGTGAATTTGCCAGTAAAACTTAACAAACCTTCGGTGTTCCAGATTTCAAGCAGCAGTTACCAAATCGACTTTTGTTGGACTTGTTGTTTTATTTGTTTTAGGAGACAACCTACAGGTGTCATAGAATTGTTGTAACTGCTTTTCTATTTTTAGAAAGCAGAGTTATGAGCTCAAGTCCAGGAGAAGGCTGAGTGATTTTTCTTATTTATACACATGTAAAAGACAAACAGAGGGTTCGACCTGTGAGGTTCCTTGCTGGACTGTGGGTTGTGTTTGGCCAGAGAACTCTTTATGTACTCTTTAGAGGAATGATCAGTAATAGACATGTTTTTTACAAGATTCATTTGCGGAGGTGTTGGTGGCATTTCCCTTCTCTGTTGAGTGTTTTCCTGTTATCATTTTGTTTGTTTTCAATTTCTCATTATCATAAGAATAGTAACAGAGAAGAATTTATTAGCCAATACTCTGCATCTGATCTTGTGATAATCTTTATGTTTCTCCTCTAAAAGGCTAGTTTATGAATTCTTAATTGCTCATTTGCTCACTTTTTCCTCCCCTATTTCTTCCTAAAATTGACACCATCAAAACTTAATTTGATCCAACACTTCCACTACCTTTCCCTGTTTAAGAGCTTTGTCTAGATCTGAGAATGAATCAGATATTTAAGCGTAGACTCCATTTGCCCAATGACCCTCCTTGCTATTCCAAAACAACCATTTAAAAACCCCAACCCCACACTTGCATAACTAGCCTAATACCTATTAAAACAAAGCTATATCAGACAGAGAGATCCCTCTCTGAGTCTTGGAGGGCTAGATCCAAGACTCGAAGTGGTTTTGACGTTGCCTCTGTGACTGCCTCAAGGCCTTGGGCAAATTACAGAGTGCTAACAGGTTGGAATTTGCTTGTACAAACAATGTTGTTGAGTTTGAGGCCTTATTGTTGGGCATTGAAAATGCATATTATATTGGTTGTGGCCACCTTACAGTCTTTGGTGATTTTGAATTTATTGTGAACCTTGTGAAAAAGATTTATGTACCAAACAATAAGTTACCTAAACATTATACCCAAGTTCTTTGGATGATGATTTCAAATATGTTATCATTTAACATCACTCATGTTAAAAGGGAACTTAATTCAATGGATGATAGATTAGTTGTTTTTGGCGCTTCCCCTACTTGAAACATTATACCTCAAATAATTGATTGTGCATTCCAATATCTATACCGTGCTCACCTCCCTGACAACATAGAATCATGGCAAGTTTTCCCTAGTGATGAAGGTATTTGTGATTTCATACAAAATGAACCTTTAAGCCCAAAGAAATAATGTCTGTTGAAGATGACAAGTTTCCTAAAATCTTGAATCCTCTCGAAATTTTATTTTCATCAAAGTGATGTATGCAAAAGGAAACAAATAAAGATGATAATTCAAAAAGGAAAGTTGGTGATACCATTTCCTTGAACATTGGGACATCTAAATCTCCAAAGATCATTAACTTAGTTGCTCAATGTTTTGATGAAGAGAAAGAGAAATTCATGGAATTACTCTGTGAATTTCAAGATATTTTTGGCTGGTCATATGAGGATCTTCGTGGTTTTGGTCCCGCTCTCATACATCATGCCATTCCTATCAAGGAAGGGGGAAAACTAGTTAGGGAATGGAAAAGAACTATTAATCCTTCGCTTGAAGCCATTACTAGAAAAGAATTGGAAAAATTGTTGAAAGATATTATAATCTTTCCAGTTAAGTATTATGAATGGGTTTCAAATCTGGTCCCTATTTGAAAAACTATCAGTTAGATCATATTATGCGTCGATTTCTGTGTGTTAAATAGGGAATGTATGAAATAACATTTTCCACTTCTTAATATGGAAATGATTTTACAACATGTTGTAAGGTCTCAAATGATGTCCTTACTTGATGATTTTTCTTGATATAATCAAATCAAGGTAAAAATCACTGATAGATATAAAACCACATTTACCACATGTTGGGGCACATTTTCTTATGAATGTATGCCATTTGGTTTATCTAATGCAGGTGCCACCTTTCAAATATATATGCAAATAACTTTTGATGATCTAGTTGTTAAGATTATCCAATTTTATCATGATGATTTCTCTATTTATTATAAAAAATGGTTGGATCGGCTTGATGACCATAAGAACAGTGGAAGATTCTTATCAGATTGCACTAAAGGAAGAAGAAATGTTGGTCAGGAACCAAAGTCAGCAAAGCAGAAGAAGAGGCTCATACAGAGGTAAGGGAATTGTCAATGATAGGGCACCAAAAACTAAGGATGAGATTGAGAAATCATATGGTCACTTTGAAAGGGGAGGAAGTTCTAGAAGAAGACCATTTGGTGGGATAAATTATTTTCCTCGAGGAAGAGGAAGAGGTAGAGGAGGTGGAGTTAAATGTTGTGCTTTTGGAAAGACAAGACACATGTCTTGGGAATGCCCCGAGAGGAAGAAAGAAGGAGGAGGAGAAGCACACATTTATGAAGCCCAAAAGAATGTGGAAGCAGAGGTAGAAGATGACAAAACCTTATGATGAGCAAATTATTCTAAAGACAAAGAAAGAAATATGAGACTCAGTTCAACGAATGAGGTTGTTCAAGACTACTTGTAAAACAAAGGAAAAGGTTTGCAAGATGATTATAGACAGTGGGAGCACTGATAATCTAGTATCCACAAAGATGGCGGAGAATCATGAGCTAGATACAATTGCACACCCAATCCCATATAAAGTATTGCGGTTGCAGAAAGGACATCAAGTAATCGTAAGTTTACAAAGTAAAATTGAATTTAAAATAGAAGGTTATAAAGATGAGATTCTGTGTGATGTAATTCCTATGGATTTTTGTCATATTTTGTTGGGTAGACCATGGCAGTTTGATAGGAACATCATTCATGATGGGAGGAAAAATACTTACACTTTGGAGAAAAATGGTAGAACCCACATGTTGTTGCCAATAGAAGAGAATAAATAAAAGGAAGAAGCCAACACAAGAATACTTCTCATGAGTGGGAAGGAACTCTTGAATGAAATCAATAAAGATTAAGAAATGCAATTTGTTGTAGTAAGGAAGCTGATATTTATCCTTAGCAATACTTACATAAATGATTTACCTGAAGAAATCCAGGAATTGTTAGATAATTTTGCTGATATAGTATTGGATGAGTTACCTCACTCATTACCACCCATTAGGAGTATTAGTCACCATATTGACTTGAATCTAGGAGCTAGTTTTCCAAACAAAGAAGCATATAGGTTGACACCTTGAGAGAATCAAGAGGTTAAGAATCAAGTTCAGGAGTTGTTGGATAAAGGTTTAGTCAGGGAAAGTATAATCCCATGTGCAGTGCCAAATGTATTAAGTCCAAAGAAGGATGGAGGATGGATAATTTGTACATATTCCAGAGCCATCAACAATATTACCATCAGGTATAGATTCCGTATACCTAGGATGGATGATTTGATGGATTGTTTGAGTGGAACAAGCTATTTTTCAAAAATAGACTTTAAGAGTGGATATCATCAGATAAGAATGAGAGAGGAAGATGAATGGAAGAAAATATTCAAGACAAATGAACGTTTGTTTGAATGGTTAGTCATGCCATTTGGATTGAAAAATGCTCCAAGCACATTTATGAGGTTGATGAATGAAGCACTGAAAGACTTCATAGGTAAATTTTTCATTGTATATTTGGATGACATATTAGTTTTCAACAAAACAAAGGAAGAAAATTTAAAGCACTTGACATTAGTGATGAGGATATTGCAGCAAGATAAGTTGAATTAGAGGCATGCGAAGTGGGTAGAATTCATGAATAATTTTACTTTTTTCATTAAACATATTTCTGGAAGTGCTAATAAAGTTGTAGATGCTTTGAGTAGGAGTTTAGTTGCTGAACAAGGTCTTCAGTGGGATCAAATTTTGGCACATGAATAATTTGAATTTAACAATTCAATTAATAGGAGCACTGGGAAAATTCCATTTGAGATAGTATATGGAAGACAACCAATAGGGATTGCAGAATTGAGAGAGTTGAAACAAGATGAATTTAGGCGTGCTGGAGCATAATATTTTTCTATAGAAATGAAAAGACTTCATGATCAATTCAAGAGACAATTATAGGATAATAATCAAAAGTATAAGAACAGATTTGATCAGAAAAGAAGGGAAGTTCAATTTGAAGTAGGAGATTAAGTTTTAGCTCATTTGAGAAAGGAAAGGTTTCCAAGAGGAACATATAATAAGTTGAAGATGAAGAATATAGGACCATGAAAGATCCTCATAAAATTTGCAGCAAATGCTTATGAGATTGATTTGCCACACAATGTTGGGGTATCACCGATATTCAATGTTGCAGACCTGTATCCTTATAGAAGAGATGACATAGGAGAGATGGATGATCATGAATAGATTCTGTGGGAAGAATAGATGCCCACAATAAAAAAAAAACTCAGATGGAGAAAATCTTAGAATAGAGAGTTGGAAAGAAGACTAGAAGAAAGATGTGTTCTGAATATTTGGTGAAGTGGAAAGATCACCTAGTAGAAGATTCAAGTTGGGTAACTGAACTTGATATTTTGAAGCATGGAAAAACAATGCAAGAGCTCATGGACATGAGTCCATGAATATTTTTGCCAGAGGAGTATGATGCAGGAGCATCGCTATCAAATCAAGAAAGAGATGGAGGAAGTGAATTGACACCTCCACACACTGAAATAACTGAACTGACTCTTAACCAACTTGGTAGCGGTGTGGATATTTTTTGGATTTATCGTTAATTAAATTAGTTGTATGTAAATTTGGGACACCGTTTGAAATGATGGATCATTGTAAATCCTTACACAACTGTAAAATATTACAGGTGTAAGATATTATCCCTTTTTAGTCATTAGGTTGCATTTAATTAAGTTGAGTAGGTAACCTCTAGAGTAGAAAGTGATAAATCTTAGATAGGAGGAAGAGGAGAGAAGAAGTCTCTCGGTCCTTAGATAATATTATTCATTGTATTGTTTGTAAGAGATAATTGTTGAAATTATGTGTTTTTTGAATGAATAAAACATAGGAGAATTTATCCAATTGTACAGTGTTGATATTGTTTTACAATTTTACTATTGTTATGAATTTTGTGGATGTATGATGTTCATGGTGAATGAATGAATTCATGAAGAATTGAATAAATTTCAATTGTTTCTCTTCTGTAATTTATGCAAGGAGTGCATATCGAATGCAATGAGTGCGTGTGAGAGAGTCTTTCGACTCGAAGCTCACAAGAGATAGCATGAAACTTTTGTATGCAGAGTGTGCATATTGAACACAAGGAGTGTGTATGCGAAGTCTTTGACTTGGAGAAAACTTTGGAGAAATAAATCGGTTTTTCTCATAAGACAGTACAAAGGTTAGTTACAAGAGTGCACAAGAACAAAAATTTAATAAGTGTCAAAAAAATCCCTTTGAAGAATTCAAAGTTTGAAGGAAGGACAAGTACAAAGAATTTAGCGGGAGAAATCCTTCAGAAGAAGAATTTTTGAAGGGTGAAAAAGATAAAGGGTTGAGATTATCCCAGGAGGATCCAAATAATTTCAGACCATTATATCTTGGAGAAGTAGCACACTAGATAGTTGCAAGGATCCTTCAGAGTTCACAAATCGGAAAATTTGAAGTGAAGAGGGGTGAAAACCTTTGAAGCACGAAGTTGAGAAGTGGATCTCGACCGTTAGTTGTGGGAGAGATAAGGACCTTTGATTATCCAGGGAGAATTTAGGGTTCACAATTCAGGAGAAAGAGATGAATATGTTGTCAAAAAGGATAAAACCTGAAGTTACAAAGTGAATCTGGATAGTTAGATCTAGAGGGACACGTGGCGACAGATCCTGAACTTCAGAGAAAAGTATTCTGGAGAAGTTGAGAGTTGAGATATTCGAATCCTGAAGTTTCAAAGCGGTTAGGGTAGTTGATTTGAGGAGGACAAGTGTAAGAAAATATTCCATTTCGAAAGATGGCCATTGCGGAGAAAGCTGGAGTTGAGAGTTGAAACTCCCGAATCTTGAAAGGATAAATCAATCACGATCATTGATTTGAAAGGGGCATGCATCAACAGATTGTGTAGATATAGAAGAGTGTGATCCAGAGAGAAGGAAGGAAAGGAGGAAGATCTAAACCATTGATCAAGAGGTTCCCCCTGAGTTCACGAGATCGACGGTCACACAGTATTGCGGGGACCAAAAGTGCTCAAAATTTAAAAGTTTGAGAGGGGCCGAAATCGAAACTACGGTATTGCAAAAGGGATGCATGGCGATTGGTAGTGAATTGCGGGGACAAAAGTGGGTTGATCCCAAACCACTCTCGGCCATGCCCGCAATCGTGTGTGGACATAGCTGAGATCATATATGGAGAGGGGATAGTGTGGAAGAGCTAGCACCCGAAATCTAAGAAAATAAAAAAGAGTGCTTAGAAGGGATGCCGTGTGTCATACGACCTACGAATAAAGAGAAAAAGGGACCCGTGTAAAGCATTCTGGAGCTATTAAAGATTTGAAAGTGCTAATCCATCTCAATAATTTAAGATCCTAGGCCTGGAGGTCGCGGAGCCCTTTGGAGAGAAGGGGGGTTTGCACCAGTTTCCCTCTTTTGTATTATGTTGATTATTTTCTACAAAGGCCACGATGTATTAGATAGTATGCCATTTTTTGTTGCAGTTTTGTATAGCTCTAGATAGATGTTGTGATATGATACATGGGAGGGAGAACCTCCCTTTTTCTTCAGAGTTGTTTTTTTAATTTTTTGAGAGGTTTCTGTAGATGAGGACTACTTTGGTCCATTAGCCTTTTAAGTCGATGACTCGGGTGCAGATGGACATGTGGGGCCAGATGATGCCTAAGAGGGGTCCAATGGAATTTCTGGCTAGGATATCCACTTACACAATGGGGATACTAGGAAATGAGGATGATCACATGTTCATGACAGTGTCGTGTCCTTATGCAGGTTTGGATTGGTGAGGATGTCCAAATATACTCTTCACATTGGATGAGCCACGGAATGCTATATGTAATATTAGTTTTTTTTTTTAAAATTAATATAATTTCATTTTATTGTCTTACTTAATTAGAATGAAATTAATTCTAGCATGTTCTTTAACTTATTTTATTAAATTATTTAATGAAACTGTGTAATTATTATTATGTAATATATATTTTGCAGATATTGGAACATTCATTGGGGGCATGCTTCCTCCCCCACTAGATGAGGATGAGGATATGATTCTCAAGGCCATGATGGGTTAGGGTGCTTAGGTGGAAATTCTCGATGACATGTGTCATAGGCCAAATACTAGATTCAAGTTGGAGTTAGGCGACCGACTCTGTGCACTTTTGGTTGAGGTGAGAGTCCGCCCTATGTTGATGTGAGACATCATGGGAGATACTATTCTCTTGGATATTTGGAGGGAGATGTCACTTGATACAATTTCTCTTATGCATCATATCATTAGAGCTATCATGATACTAGAAGTGAGAAGGGATCCCGATGATACAAACTCTTCTTCCAGTAATCCTTCATCCAATACCCCATCAATTGATGAGGGTGGTTGTGATCCTTCTCCAAATCCTCGTCCTCCTCCTTCACCTCACTGAGATGAGAAAGAAACACCTATTCCTCCACTTCCTATTTGTAACGACCCCAAAATTTATGACTACAAGCGACGCAAGCAAGTGAATTTTTTTTTTTTTTGTTAAGCAAGAAGGAAACAACAACAAAAATTTATCCACAGAACTTGACGACGAACACAACTTACACAATCAGACAACAAACATCAATGATGCAACATGCTAACACATCATGCAACTGGAAGAAACATACGATAATCAATAGTCAGATAGAAAAAACTACCCGCCGGACAGAAGAAAGAAAATGCCTACAAGCTAAATGACAACGTCAATAACCCCACATAGTGTCTTGATGACCAGGCACTAGAAACCTCTACGTTGCACTAAACTAAACACATTCAGGCATTTCAGAACCAGGTGCCAAAATCAATCACAACGAACAACAGGCCCACATCGAGAAGCACAAGATTTTGGCCAAGTTATCATTCACAACTATCCATCAGGGCGTGCAATGATCCCCTCATCAAGAATCATGTCGTCACAAGGATATAGGCGATACAGTGACCAAGGCGTAACATAACATATCTAGGCCATAACCCAAGGAAAAATCCCACGTGCTAGGAGACCGAATTAAATGAAAAAATACATGAGACTATACCCATGCACCGAAGTAACAAGTCGACAAGACGCAAGGTGACATCACTCGAATTAAATTGCGCAACCATCTGAAATATTTATGGTTCCCACAAAGCAACATGGGTAGTGAACAACTATGACAAACCACCATTAAAATTCCACCTGAAGCATAAACCTTTCAACCCACTAACATAGACACACATAATGAATTAATAGCTCATAGCTCAAGTGATTAATTAAGGTAACCCATCACATTTTATTAATCCATTTGTAACATCTTCACTTATGTGTTTCCCTTCCAAGTTATAACTAGTCCCAAAAAGATTAAGTATGGAATAAAACATAATGATTAAGTATGGAATAGTGTGGGAGAACATGATCAACTTCAATCACTAACATTAAATACATAATATTTAATAATGCACATACATTATGATTTAAGCCATGTATGCACAATGAGGTTAAATTAAATTTGATTTTTGTTTAGAGATATGAATTTGTATCAACATTAGTCTATCTTTTAAATAGATATATTTTAGATATTATAATATATAAAGAAATTGTAAATTATTAATATTGACAAATATTTCTTGACTGAATTTTTCTATATAAATATAATTAACTATTTCTATAATAATTCTTAACCCCAAACTTATAAAAAATGAACTGTGCGTAACTCTTAAACCAATGCAAAGGATATTTAGAGTAAAGATAATATGAATTAATTTTATATCTTATAAATAAATGGAAATGAATGATTATTACTTATATAATGCAATGAATTCCTGCGATCAATCCAGATCGAATCCCTCCAGGAGCCCCCGGACACGGTCCAGAAGCACACCTCTGGCCCTCACAGGTTTTGCACTAATGAATTCCCTTCAGAAGTTCGCCCTGAATCTCGGATCCAGCCGGGTTTCGACTGTGCAATGCCTCATATTTTAAGGTGAAGTAAGCTGGTGGCTACTATCCGATTTGACAATCTCGGCACGCTAGTGGTGACTGTGAGAGCTCAAGGCGACAATGCATAGAAAACATGACAGAGTACAGGGTTTCAGCTGGGCACGGTTGGAGCTTTAAGTCTCTCTGTTTATTAAACCTACGATAATGGTGAGATCGTCATCTGTTCAATACATGACAAGGCTGTTTGTCAAGTGAATGATATCGCTCGTGGTAAATAGATAATCTTACACTCAAATCAATGTCAATTAATGGTAAAACGCAGTCATAAATAAATTCATTGTAAAAAATGGAAGTGTAACAATAATTGATTTTGATGGTGGTAAATAGATAATATTATAAACAAATCATTGTCAATTAATGGTAAAATGCAGTCATAAATAAATTCACTGTAAAAAAATGCAGGTGTAACAATAATTGATTTTGCTGGCCATCGGGGTTCTTAAAAGACGCAGGTAAGGGTCGACTGCCAGTAAAATGGAGGTAATACCAGTACATGTGATCGTTATTTCTAAAATTAAAAAAAATCTATGGCATGCTTCGACCTCCAACGCTGTCGCTAAAACTAAGGAAGGCAATGGTGGGCATGGCTGGGCGAGTGATGACAAGGCTAAGTGAAAGTGGTAAGGCTATGGATGAAATTGCAATAACATCAAGTTCACAATATAACTGTGTAAATCCCTATGGTTCAAGGTGTGCTGTCTATGAAAACGCTGTCATAAAAATTCCGCTCATTAAAAAGTATCGAATCGTAGTTTCGCATTATCAATCGCTGTCAAGGTATCATAAATCAATGAGTTTTAACATAAGAATGGCATTGAGTTTATCACGAAAATCGTAGCCAAATAAAAAGGGAAAATCCTAATCAATAATTGTATAAATAAAGGGTGAATTCACAGGGTAAATTCACCATTAAAAAGGAATAATTTGCAGAGGAAAATCGTAGTGGAATGTATTGTAACACAGTCCATAGATAATAGTAAACGTGGTCATTAAAATTGCAGAGAACGAATATGAACAATACACAGAGGTATCCAAACGTAAGAAGACACAAGACAATCAATCAACCAAGAACAATCAATATGGGTAGACAGTTGGGAAAACTATCCTTCACTCATCATCCACACACAAAATCAGGGCATTAGGATCTATAGGTTTATTAACACCGAAGTGGTGACCATTGATCCAGATCTTGGATGACTGCTCAGGCGTGTATTGATGATCTAGGGATGAGGACAATATAAAACACATTCTCTTATAATAACCATTGAAACAAACAGAACAGTCAAGCAATCAGGGATCAATTGCCAAGGGAATCAATTCAATGCAGCGAGCGTAAAGTTATAACGACTTTAAGTTCTCGATTAAAAACGTTGAGTAAACACATTTTTTTTATACAATAGAAGTATAGTATTGGAAGCGTAAGAACAATATTAATCTACCATTCAAAATAAAGGTATGTGTACCGTAGCCCAAGGTGACAACTTTGAGTCATTGTCCTGCACACTCCATCCAACTCCCGCTTGCCGACCGATGTGACTTCACCAGTACCTCCCAGCGAACGCTACGGGTACTCTTCTTCCCCCTTATCCCTCCAAGCCGCAAAGGGGCCATACACACTATACCAGAGAACAACTAGCTTCCAGCTTGCTTCGTAAGGCCGAGCTACCACTCATTACCCGAGCTGGGTATCACAACTCCCACAAGATAAGTTAGTCAAAACCAAAATTCTGTAGCGTAACGTTACGCATAAAAGAATAAAGCCATACTCCTCCTCCTCCATCCTTTTTATAGAATTTCTCGGTGATTTCTTTTCCAATTTCCCATTTAAATTATTTTTCATTAAATTAATTTAGAAAATTCTCCCCCGTACACAGGTCATCCATCCCTTTAGTTGCAACAAAAAATAATTTCATTAATTATTTAATTATTCCTATTTCCCTCACCTATTGAAAAACATTCATAAACTCTCTTCTTGGTGTCCCCATATTCCCTTACACAATTTAAATGACTTATGCCCTTACTAAATTCCTTGTTGAGTTCTATTTAGAAAGTTCTTAAAGGTAAGATTTCTTACTAAGTTAGTCATTCTGCTTTTTCCTTACATTTCATTTTTCTTTATGTTTCCCCTTTTCCCCTTAGTTTCCTATTTTTTTATGTTTCCCTCTTTTCCCTTCTTAACTGAAATAATAAGTGTGAAACAAGACAAAGCGTAGAAATCCTATCCAAAAGAACCTAAAAAAGAACCTATTGACCACTGCCTATCAAGATACATCATCAGGAAAGAAACAATATTTAATTCACCGGGGCCGCTCCGCTCCGACTATAGTTTGGGAAGAGTTGCAATTTATTTGGGGACGATTCAAGTTGTGAGGGCCRAATCGCTAATTGCTAATTGCTAATTCCCACTGAAGCTATCAGTGAATCGCTTGCTCCGGATCCCCGCATTTCGTCGCCCATGCCTAGGCCTTGCCCCCTTCTGCCGCCCGCCTAGATGAGACTGTATCGGTCCGATTAGAATTCTGAGTCAATCCAAGCGGTGCAGTCCGTTCACATGTCTTCACCCCCGACAAGGACCTTAGGACCCAGTCACCAAAGGGATCGAATCATTCACCTTTTGCCAGGAACCAGTAGCCAGAAGCCAAGAGCCTTTAGAATATCACCTGTGTAACCTTAGAACCTATAGCCTTTTGCCTCTCACCTCACCTTTAGCTTCAAATCAGCAAGTGTAGAAAAATCAACTTTTTCTCTTTTTAATTAATAAAATTTAATTAACATATGTAGAAAAACAATAATTTCCCTTTTTTTTTTAATATTTAATTCCCCAAAGCAAAATTTGATTTTAATAAATTAATTGAATCTCTTACCCCCTTCACATCACATGTTTAATGATGATTATTATTATTATTTCTTTTTTCCACAAGTATCACTTAGACTTAGACTTTAATTTCCTAGGCTCGGTGACATTTTTGTTAGGGAAATTGTTTTTAAATCTTACTTATCACGTCATTCATTTTAAGGTCGATTAAGTTTATTTACTTACTCGTTGAAATCATGACATGCCCTTCAGGATGCACCAGGTGCTCCAAGGGTTCCACTCTCATTTTTATGTTTTCCTTGCGCGACATGCCCTTCAAGACATACTACGTGCTCCAAGGGTGCCACTCGCCTCTTTCTATTTTTCTTGCGCGACATGCCCTTTAGGATGCACTATGTGCTCCAAGGGTGCCACTCGCATCTTGACTAACTTGGTAGACATAAAAAAAACCTTGAGTCAATACTCTTCCAGGTGATCGTGTGGGAGACTAAGGGGCTCTAAGGAATAATGTTCGTACCTAATTATGCACCCCTTCATCGTGAGCGACTGTCACAGTCTGCCCTCACGACATCGTGGGTCTTCTCGAACTAGTTAATCATTAATCTATAGTTTGAGCCATGATGAGAGTGTTAGTAGGTTGTGGCAGGGCTGCTGTCCACACCTCTCCCTCAATGTCTCTAGTTGTTGTGCGTGACCCCTCTACTCCTTATGTGAGTTTGGTCAATAAGATATCGTGAGACTGCATAATCAACAAATCATGTCGGAAATAAAATTAATCATCATAACATCTAATCAAATGTGCATATGTCATATCAACAATAATCAAAACCCAATAGCCCACTCTCTGACTCGATCCAGAGTTCAAGGGGTTTCATCGATACCTCTGCATCCTTGAGGTCCAATGTCCTGTACACTCAGGAGAACCCAGTCAATAGAACCTATCTATGTAGACACAAAATAACATATCCATAATGCCTCATAATCATAATCAAACGACCAATAGTATCATAATCTGGATCACTTGCAAGCAAGTGTCCTCAAAGAATAAGTTCTCTTAGTGTGCGCAAGAACAGGATGTTACACTATTGTTTATCAGAGAGTCGACCAACCACTTTCTCCTAACCATCCATTGTCTTCTAATACATACTAGGCCTCCACTACTGTTGTATATATGATTATCTCATCGACTGAACCAGATGTGTTATAGCAGTGATTTGGATTGTTCATGATATATGTGTGTGTGTGTTGCATTTTTTTTGTTCATATTGATCTACTTAATTTATATGTTGATTTTGATGTGCATATTGTTAAGTCATTTTAGATATGTTTTTCAAATGTGCTTGATAGATGTGTATGTTATAACAATGTTCATTAGATCTTCATTTTCCCTATTGATCATGATGATATACTTAAATAATTTAAATGTTGATGTTCATGTGTACATTGTTAGGTCATGTTAGATATGTCTATTAAATGTGCTTGATATATGTGTATGTTAAATGATTCTTAATTAATGTGTTTTATGATGATTTTATGAAATGCTTATGTTTTGTTACAAGTGATCACAATGATGGTGCCATGTTAGATTATTAGATTTGTGTGCTAGCTAATTAATGATGTTTATATGTGGTAGAGGTATATATAATTAGATTATGTTAGAGAAATTAAATGTTTATTTTAGATGAGGTTTATGTTTTTTAGATAATTATCATCATGATGTTTTTTTTTCTTATTAAATAATATTTATTATAGATTATGTATTTGTGAACTTATATCAAAATTTTATATATGAAACATAAATACTTAATTTAAATAAAAAATGCGAAGATATTTTTATAAATTACAAAGTTCAATATGGTTGAAACTATAATTGTAAAATTACCATAAACATTTTTCTATTGCATAGATATTTCGTACATATTCATTCTAATTAAATTCTTTTTCAAAAAACAAATTACATATGAATAAATTTTATTTTCCTTTATACTATTTACTCTTTTTGAATTCATTCTTATAAACTAAAAATTGTTATTATAAAAAGTTATGATCTGCAATGATAAGCATTCTATTGGCCTTAAACTTTTGTGGATGAAAATATTCCTAATGTTATTTTTGTCCTTATAAAACTTTATATGGAGGAAGTAGAATTTCATATCCCATTAAAAATTCAATTGGTTCAACATTTTTCAGGATTTCACAATTGGAAATACTTAGTTTTAAGTGTACAAACATTTTCGAATCTTACCAATTATATAAAATGCCAACTATAAAATGTTTGGAGAAAGTTTTTTCTAAAAACTTACGACTTTATCATGAAAATATTTTTTTAAATTTTATATTAAACATGCAATGACATATAAATATATTCAAATAAAAATATAAAATTCTATTTCGATCAATCTTTCCATGCAATCACACATAATTTGAAACACAAACACATTATGCATCAAATAGACTACTAACAAACTAAAATTGTTCAAAGATTTGTTATAATTAAATTTCCATTTCCTCTGTCACAATATGAATAAAAAAAATATAATTAGAAAAATAAAGATAACAAAAAGATACAAAAACAGTATAAATGATGAAATAAAACATGTACATATCACTCTCGGTTGTCATCACCCCGATAATCTTCCTTGCTTGGTAGGTTAACACTATTGTTATAAAAAAATATGTTTTTACTTAGGGTCGTCTCTTAATACGAACCACCAATCCCTATCCAACACATTTGGGTTAAAAAACACTTGGTTGTAGTGTTTTGGGAAAACATAAGGCTCCTTAGCTTAATCCCAAATCTTTCTAAAGTTGATACATATCATCCCACTATCGCGATATTCCTTTACATTATTCCCATCAAAGGTGTCCCACCACTTAAACTTAAAAATAACACATTGGAAAGAAGAGAAGTCCACTAGAATGATCTCTTGTATCTTTCCAACATAATCTAACTTCCCTTGTGTTACATATTTATTGAAGTGGCTAACACAAGTATATTGGTAGAACTAGACTTCCACTCCATAGTCTTGCATCACGTGTGCATCATCAGAATCCTCTGTGCGAAAATGATGTCCATATGCCCACATAGATGGAAACAAATGCACCTATAAAAAGTGAAAAAAATCACACTATCTTATGTCTAATAACCTGACCAATGAAATATAAATTAGAGATGTTACAATTCAAAGGTGTATTATGAAGTGAAAAATGTACACAAAGAGATTATTAATGAATTGTTGCACCCAATCCATATGTTTAGTGAATCCTCTTCAGCACGTCGGTAATGACTGAATGCACCATATTTCTCTTTGAATTGGTTAACAACCCAACTGTTGGGGCATATTATTGGAATATTTTCTTTTAAAAGATCAGGATAAGGTATGTGTCTACCATTAAACCTTATAAATTATTTTCTTTCACTGTCTGATTTCCTCCTCTTATGTTAGTACAATGTGATCCAAGGATGTGTTTCCTCCAAAATATAAATAATGGATTTATTGATGGCATCAATTTATGAATTCGCTGATGTATATATTCATGAAATCAAACCAACATATAGTACGTTTGAGATAAATTTATACATTGTGAAATTCAGTGTGAATAGTTACTATGTAGAAATTTGACAAACAATAAGTCACTTTCTTTATCAAGAACCTTTTTCCATTCATTTGGGGAATCTCCCCTTCTCTTTTGTCTTCATCCCTTTTGTTTTCCCAAATCACCGAACTGGGTGTGTTTTCGATCTTCTTGATGTATTCAATGGAATAATAGAAAGACTCATATGATATGTACCCCTCTGTCATAGACTCCTCGGGTTTTTCCCTTTGTCAAACAAATCCTTTCAATTTATTCATTTACCTCTCTAATAAGAACATCCAAATATAAGAGAGCACTTTGACTAATTCAACCTCATATATTAGGTGAATTAGAAGATGAACCCAAAAGTCCATGAAACTCGTCAACAGTTCCTTCTCAAGCATACAAATAATCTCAACTATCTCTTGACACCACCATGGAATGTTAGCCATATGAATATCCTTTGATGTGATTCAATGTACAAATGTATATAATTTAGATATGGAACATCATAGGTCCTCGCGGAAGTCATGGTGCATACACCCATGCATGAGTAGAGGATAATGACACTACAGAGTAATCACATACAAAATTAATTATGTTTTATCCCATGGAATAAAAATAATAATAATAATAAAATCATTTTTTCGGCATACATAGTCTTAGAAGGTTAAAATAGTCATCTGATTTCAACCCCGACAGATGATCTTGCACAATGAAGCTACGCCGTAGTGAAGACCCATATAAATAAGACACCTTCACATCCAATATAACTTCCTTTTCCAAAGAAAGATCATCTTTCTTAAAAATCCATGGGATATCACCTTCTTTGGAAAACCAAGATGGACCAACCTCTCCTCTACTTTCTTGTCTTGGCCAATGTTTCTTTTTAGTTTTTGAAGAAATAATATCTCTCCTAAAATCCAACGTGTCACATTATTTTGATGATATGTGCCTCCATAAATAAGTGAGAAATATTAAGATACTCCCAATATGGGAGCTCATAAAAGATATATTTCCTTTTCATCCCAATGGAAAATTTCTCAACATAAGTGTCAAAGAATTCTAGATCATCGAATATAGGCTCCCCATTTGAATCAAACATTTATGTAATATCTTTCTCTTTCTCTCTCTCATATGCTCTAAGCCATTTTGTTGGTGTCATTATTGCATGCCTTTAGGTTCTCTTTGGTTTACCATTGAAAGCAGATGTCTCTCTTCGCTAAGGGTGTTGTTATGGGAGGAATACCCTGGAGCAGTCATACAATGGATTTCATAGGTGGTTGGACCACCCAGCCTTCATATAAGGTCCACAAAATTTACATCCATGATACCCTTTTGTTAGAATACTTGTGAAATTATTAATTTATACAAAACACATTGGCGTTGAAGATTAGAACAATCACAATGAATTAAATATGCCAAAAACTATTGTTACGTATATAAACAAATCAATAAACATGTAATTTACCAGAGAAAAATACTAAGCCTTGATAATCATATGTGGTGTAAGCACATATGCCATTCAACGTAAAAATCCTCTCTATTGTGATGGGCCTTGATACATCGTATACATATATCTCTTCCCATAATTCCTTCAATTCATGTACCAATAGTTATAGGTAGACATCCATATTTTTCACTTGTTTTCTACCATGTACTATAAGATCCAACATAAGATGTTTATTCTTCATGGAAAACCATGGGGAGATATTGTTATTGATCACTACTACAGGGAAAAAAAAATAGTTGGTGTTTTGGAAGGAATATGGGTTGACGCCATCCATGGCTATGCTAAGTCGTAGAATTCGTACTTCATCCTTGAATTTTTCGGGCCATGTATCCTCCATATGCTTCATGGATATTGAATCTGTTGGGATTCACATAACTTTTGACTCACTTCTGTGTGAGGCATGCTATCCCTGCAACATAGCTAATTCTTTGCAATGAAAGTTCCTTTGAATCCTTGGGATTATAGGAATGTGCCTCAATATCTTATGAGGAAGACCATGCGATTTTCCCTTTTGATTTGATTTATGGTACCTATCATGCCCACATTTAGGACACATCTCTTTGTCTGCATATTATCCCCTATATAGAATACAATCATTAAGACATGCATGATATGATATGTACTCAACACCCAACATTTTCAACATCTCCTTTGCCTCTTCGAAACTACTGGGGAAGACATTATCACTCGAAAGAAACTTATATTTGAATAACCTGCATTTAGTGGGAAATATAAATGTACAATGTGATTTAACGTTCATAAAATCGACCATTTTTAATGTTCATTTTGTGATAATATTTATCAAAATATAAGGGACTTGATGGTCATTTACCTCAATATTGCTGAAAAACATTTGTTTGACATGCCAAACTTTTATTTCAAGTTGTACAGTAACATTGTTGGCCCCAGTTGGGTAGAATTTGATAGATTAGGTCCAAAGAGACGGGTGGTGGAAGAAAATTTCAATCTTTCGAAAAAGGTATCAATGATATCAACATCATCCCCTAGATCATAATTTTGTAATGCATCTAACAACATTGTCTCCATGGTAGTAGTATCCCTCAAATAATCATCCATACCAACCTCTATTTCAATGACTCCACTGCCAACTTGTGAAGAACTACGATTTTTGTAGTCATTCCTAATTGGTGACTTTGGACTTAGTGGGAATTAAATAGGTAGTTGATTCAACCATTATTGGTATGCTTCCTCTCCAAGTTGTGCTCTTATTGTATATTTCTCTCGATTTGACATTTTAGTCGGGTGCAATGAAATATGATAGGTAGGTCGCTCATCATCAAAATCCTAATTTCAAAAATATTGAACATTAGTACATCGATGATATTATCAAGCACAATGAAATTGGTTTGTTAAAATTACATTATATCAAACAATTATTACCATCACTAACCTAAGATTGTGGCTAGAAGATGACATTTTACAATTGGAAGGGTAACATGGTTGTCCATTTTCATATACCAACTATTTGCAGTATGTTTCTCTTGATAATATCTTCCGATGTTTTTGAACTAGTGGAATCTTTTCTGCATCTGAACTCGATTCTGAATCAGGATCCTGCAAATTTGGATACATTTTTATTCAAATTGACATGGATAAAAAAATAAATTCAATTAGATAATCGAAATATGAGAACGAAATGGTAAGGCAAAGTTATGAATTCCTGAAATGTCTAGATTTAAAATGAATATCACCTAGATGCAACAATAAAATATGAACTTACTGAATATTGAAAGGGAGAACCTTGCGATGGACTTTGAGAAATATGGAACGGGATGAAATTTTAAGAATTGACCATTTAATATTATAATTCTTTTCTCCTTGCATTTGAGAAAAATAAACAATAATTTTTAAGAATAAGGTGACTTTAAGCGGAAAATGTATACTATGAAGTACTGCAAGTCATGTGGATGCATCCTAAAAGATAATTTAAGATGAATATGCTATTTAATGTGCAAATAAAAATCCAGATAACTTTTAAAGCATAACGATGTTCTTAATTAAAATAAATTCACGAGTGTGTATATAATAATGTAAAGCACCGAAGTGTTTAATTACTAACCACATCGATGCTCAAGATTTCAAATGAAAAAAATATTATATGATATCAGTGCTCCAAAAATATTTATGGCATTGATGCATTTCAAAAATGAATCCAGTGGTGAATTATATTAATAAACGCATAGATGTTTTGAAAAACTTGAAAACAAACTGCAACTTTGTTTTTTTTACAACTAAAAATTGAGCAGAAATTTATTTTTCAAAAATCTAATTTCATAAAGTCCTTTAAATTGTAAGAAGCTATTCATTAATTCATTATTTTGCTAAAATTTACAGTGAATAGATTTGCAATAGAGACATACTGGGAGAATTGTGGAGCAACATAATACTTTGAGATAGTAGAATTATTAAGAAGATCGGAATTTGAAGGTATGTTGGTTCACTCAAAACCCTTTTTAAAAATTCCTTTAAATAATATTAAGTTATTCACTATTTCATTATTTTTCAAAAATTTGCAAGGGAGAGATTTGCAAGAGAGACATACCAGGAAGCAATGTGGAGTAGAAAAATACTTTGGAACAACGTAATTATTTATAAGATAATAATTTGAACGATATGGTGATTCACTCAAAACCCATTTGGAGCAACAAAATTATTCAGAAAAAAATAAAAAAATTTCATACTTACCTTAAACCCTTTCTTCTTCTTGCTTATGTGACTCAAAAATTTCACCTTAGGGTTTAACTCTCTCTATCACTTCACAATTAGATTTTTTCATTTCATGCATTTTATATTTAATGGGTTTTTGTTTCTATATATAAGGTGTTTGGCCTTTGATACAAGGGGACCACTTATTGTGTCAAATCCAAACCCTATCGACCCTATCATGTTTATAGAAAAAAGTTTTTGGTTATTGGTGTGCCTATTTGAATATAATTCACTGATACGTTTAATGATAAAGCACATCAGAAATGATGCAACATAAATTTTTATTTTTTTTGTTCATCGGTGTGTCATTTTTTTTGTTCACGGTAATTTTTTTTTTCATTTTTTACTCTAGACATAGTGCAATTATCAATTCATATCACATCATTGTAATTTAAAGTATTTTTTTAAATTTTTATTTTTCTCTTGGTGTGTTTCCTATATCAAATGCACCCGTGCGTTCATATTATTACAGCGCACTCGAAACCAAGTTTTTTTTTTTTTTAGCTGACAATTATGTGATTTATTTATAAAATATATTTAATAGATTCTATATTTAATAGTACAGATTGTATATTGATAAAAAAAAATGTATGAGAATAGTTCTAGTAACAAAAAATCTAATCGAAACAATGATAACACATCCAAAAAAGAAAAAAAAGCAAGTTCTTTGTAATTTCTATACAAAATTAATATGTTTTCAGAACTATATATAAGTTTAACTAATATGTATTGGTTAGTGTGTGTTAGGAAGAGCCAGACAATGAGGAATACCGATAAGATTCTTTGTGATCTAAGTGCAGAAGAGTTTAAAATCTTGATGAAAAAATTGCAAAAGGATAATCGGGTGAATGAAAAAATAATATTCAATATGAGTTCTTTTTTGGATTTTCGTTAATAATATAGTTAATAATATTAGATAACACGTTTCAAAAAAATTATTAATTCACATATGTTTACTCTTCTATAGGGACCAACAATGAAGGAACAAAATGTCGTTCTAAGAAAATAAAAATTATAGAATATGTAAATGATGATGAATTGATATTTATCTCATCTAGAGTGGTGTTCGAGGTTAATGAAAGGGGGGGGGGGATTTTTACAAAAATATGAGGGATATAGTGGAAGGAATGTATAGACATAAATTCCACTTAAAATATAGAAATCAATCCAATGATTCCAAGAACCAGGTTATATCTAAACTAGAGGAAGTGTTTCTAGAGAAATGGTCAGTGAGACCTGTCAGACTTGCAATAAAAAAAATATACAACAAAAAAGAAATAATTAAAATTGTAATATTCCTAAAAATTATTTAATTCTAGAATATATATATATATATATATATATATATATATATATATATATATATATATTACTACAAAGCATTCCTTTATTAATATGAATTTTTTTATATTTACTTTTCATATATCAATATAAAAATACTTTATTTTCTACATGTTATTTCTTTCAGGAAGATTATGAAAATCCCAAAGGATCAACAAGGTGATATCCGAAATATGCTAGTAGGAATGTCCAAAAACTGTACAAGGAGATGGTCAAAGAAATGGACATAACTGCATCATAGGAGGATCCATCTCAAAAACAACATGATTCAAATGTATGAAGTCATTGAATTTTCTATTTGGTACATATAAATAACAATTTAGCAGTAAATATTATTTTTCAAGTATTTTCTTGCACAAAAGAAAATAAAATGCAACCCATTCAGTACATGAAATACAATGACAAGAAAGAAAAGGGTTGATAGTAAAGCTCGTGAGTAATTGTTATTTCCTTATAACATTAACTTAAGATTTCATTTTTGTATATTTTAAGTTGTTTTATAATATTCATCCTTGAATGTATTCAAACAGGTTCTAACATACAAAGAAGAGCCATCATAAGAATTGATTGACATTGGGTTAAGTAAGGTTTGTGAGTATATGTTGGCATATCAAAAATTATTTGTGGAATTTCTAAGTGTTGATATTATGGTAGTTGCGGGAGGTATTTACCTCCACATGTGAACCTCACGAGAATAAAATACTCCGAGAAGAAAGAAGAAACCCTAATGAATTGGCTAACAACCCTAGAAGACTTGTCGGCTCAAGAAAATAATTTATATTAGGTTATTAGCCTCCAAGAGAAGAAGTCAGCCAAAAGAAATAATAATATACTGAACAGACAGTACCTAGAAGGAGAAGTCGGCCCTAGTAAGTCTGCCAGATTACTATAAATACAAGGTGACAGTTCTCATTTTTCACAGTCTTAGAATTGCAGAGCAGCAACTGGTGCGCACTGCAGTGCCCTGTCTTGTGCACAGGTTTGAGGAGAGCTGCCAGTACAACTGCTACAGCTAGCAGTTATGTTTTGGCTTGGAATATCTCTTGTCTAGGGTTTGGACTATCTGATAAGCTCTTTGTGATGCGTTGTCCTTGGGGAAAGGTGCACTACCCTTTGTTTGGCTATCTAGCCTAGGGTTTGCTTTCAGAGTGATTCTCTGTCAAGGTTAAGGTACTCGGAGGGTGGCTTCGGCCTATAATTGGGTGGCAAGGGTATTGTCAATGGTAAAATGAACACACATATTTCATATTCTAGCAGTTTACGGGCCCACCCCTCCTTCATTCATTCTAACCACTGGAAGGAAACATAGTTGTAAGGATATTAATCTCGTTGAAGAACTGCCACTAGGGTTTCTAGCAGGAGTAGTCACCATAGCATTGCCGCTAGGGATACTAGCAAGTGCATTTGTAGAAAACCTAATCCTTTCATTGAGGAACCTTAAGTGAAGGGATTGACCTAATATCCATATATATTAGTGTGCCTTAGTCGAGCGCATCTCCTGGTACTCTCAACAAGCCAAGATGTGAAGTTTGATTTTGTGGTTATCTAGGGTTTGACCAAGTCAAAGAAGCCATGAATTACTCTATGAAGTCATAGAACAAGTTAGATGTAGCTTCTAAATTCAGAGTGTGGAAGACAAGGATTGACCTCATCCTTGATAAGAATAAAGTGCTAGATATCGTGAAGCCAGAGTTTGAAGAAGGAAAAGAGAAGAAACCGCAGAATGTTGCAGCTATGGAGAAGTTCAAAGATAGTGACATCAATGCCATGAGTATCATAGTGGATTCCATAAAAGGCCACTTGATACCCTACATATCCCATCTTGACTCATCAAAGAAGATGTACTATTCCCTAACAAATCTCTTCTCAGCTAGAAACATTGGACAAATAATGAGTCTGAAGAATGAGCTCCATGACAGGAATATGAATGATGGTGATAGCATAACATCATCCTTTGTGATAATCTCTTAGTTAAGAGATCAACTAAAAGCTATTGAAGATATCATTTCAGATAAGGAATTGGTAAACATAGTACTCAATGGTCTTCCCAAGATGTGGGATGCATTTTCCGCAAGCATGAACACAAGGAAGGAGTATCTGACATTTGAAGAACTTTGGACTTGCTTTGATCAAGAATAATCAAGGATCAGTGCAAAAGATAAACCCCAAAATAAGTACGATGATCAACCCTTCACAACAAGATTCAAGAATTTCAGGAACAAAAGGAAGTTTGGTTCAAGGAGGAAGACAAATCAAGAGAAAGATATTTCATAAATACAATGTTTCAACTGTTGAAAGTATGGTCGCTACAAGAATCATTGTCCCGAGCTAAATAAAAGGAAGGAGAAACACGAAGCATCAGTTTCCGAAGAAAAGGAACCTACAAAGAATACTAAGCAGGAAGGAAGAGACTTCTTCCTCTGAAGGTAACAATACTCTTCTTATTTCTTGTACATATCTTGTTTGCATCGTCTCTATACATATCTTATATATCTGTCTCTTGGAAGATAATCTGTTCCAAGAAGAACTATACCTATGGAAGAACAACAAGATAAGAATGAATATCATTAGATAATACACATGAAAGGATGAAATACAAATCATTTGGAAGCTATTGCAAGATAAGACGAATCAATCATGAAGAGACTTAGAAGAAGCAAAGACAGAAAGAAGTCAGCAATCGAGAGGAAATTGGAAAAACACTTATGAGATTTTGTAGAAGACAACAAGATGAAAGCATGGACTTTGTTAGACAAGAGATCCAATTATATATTGTAGAAGACAATAAGGATGCAGATGGAAGCATGGACTCTGTTATATGGAGGGAGCCGATTATATGCACTCATACATGAAGCAAGGATTGGGAGGGAGATAATCCTATGATCCATTGAAGATGATGAAGTATATATCCATGATAGCAACCATGAAAGACAATATGTATTCTTCAAAGAGAAGCCTTAAAGTATCCCTGGTTGTCCATCCACATCCGTGATCCTATGATGGAATATTTAGGGCATGGAATCTATAAGAAACTCCATGGAATTGAGAACTAAAGAAACACATGAAGATTCCAAGAAAGAAAGAGAAGCCAGAACAACCAGTCATTGTATCAGGAATCAGAAGATTTTCAGCCAGATATAAACTCAATAAAATAAATCAAGCAAGGGAGATGAAAGTCGTGATGAAGAACAATGTGTGGAAGAATTATGAAGGAAAGCATTGCGAGATCTAGAACTAGAGGGTCTCCTAGATGGAGGGAGAAGACTATGATGATTACTTGTTCCAGTAAACCAAACATACATCTACATGAGCCAATATATTGTCTGCAATATCCATGGATTGGAGCTTACATACATAGAAACCTCAAAGTTTTGAGGTATATCAGAAAGAGACCCTTGTATGCAGATGAAAGAATACAACTTGGTGGAGAACCTCCAATGCACAACAGAAGCGTGATGAAGATTTTCTATAACAGAGATATTGTATCAGAATGATTATTCAGAAGATCAGAATGATGGATTGCCAATTCATGACAAATATTTCATGACAAATAGAGGAAGTGCCACATGGATATGCTCTAGTTTGACCCTTGCCACGATGTTGTGAGCTAGAAGAGACCAAGAGGAAACCAACAATGTTATACTTTATTGATTAGAGCTACCTAAAGGTTTCAGATAAAAATAGTTTTCTAGACAAAACAACATTTTAAATCAAGCATTACATTATTCATGATGAATTCTAGAAAGAAGAAATTCGTTCTCTAATACATATATCCACAGATGAGAATATAAGCAGACATTTTGGTAAATCTTTTGTCCAAGATGAAAGAGTTTGCATACTCAAGCTAGAGCTCGTGGAGACGACTTCCCTATAGAAAAAGGAAGAGATGAATCCCAGTTTGGGAGGGAGCACTGATGTATTATTGATTGACGAACAGTCATTTTTCAGTTCAAAAAATGGTCCAAGATGAGAAGATTCTTTCCAGTTCGGAAAGTGGATTGAGATTTCTGATGGACGTGCATTTTTCAGTTCGAAAAATGGTCCAGATTGTTGATGTACCATAGAAAACTACTTCCCATTATGGTTAACATGGGAAGTGGTTTAGGGCAGTCTCTCTTCTTGAGGGTTACTCAAGAAGACTAGCCCGCTTCACCAGACAACAATTTCTCATTGTGGTTAACATGAGGAATGGTCCATTTTGGAGGTTGGTGTAAGACAATAATTTCCTCTTATGATTAACATGGGAAATGGTTCAGATAGTCATTCCTTAGGGTGGATTCATTCTCTCCAGGCTACGCTTTACTTAGTGTCAGAGGAATGGCCCACGGTGGGGAATGGTCCAGGTTCAACAATCAGGGACAGGCATTCCTTAGGGAAGATTCATTCTCTCCAGGTTACACTTTGTTTAGTGTTGGAGGAATGGCCCAGGGTGAGGAATGGTCCAGGATTAGAAACAAGGATATTCATTCTTCCTTTCTTGAGAATAATGGTCCAGATAGCTCATCATTGATGTTCTACTCTAAAGGATGATACTCTTTTCAGATCTCACAGATGTGAGTGAAATAATGGTTGAGATGATTCATTTTATATCATAACATTGTTTCTGTGTAGGTTGATATCAGATGATTGTTATGAAGACTGTATGTCTGTAGACAATTGATCTATACTAGCATGGTGGATGTGTTCCACTGTTTGATCAAGTACCTATGTGCTACTTGGTGTGGTAGTGTATCACTGGATTGTAGTTGTGTACTACTATGGATAGACACAGTTGTGTTCTATTGAATGATATTGTTCCGATTTCCTTGAAGACTATCAACAGTGTTGAAAACAATTATCAACCAGATTAATGATGAACAAAGATTTCCTAGATAGAAAATGGTTTAAAACATTTACTCTTCTAGATTAGAATATTGGCTCTTGTGTCACTCTGCGGATTGAGCATCATGTTTGATTACTCAAATAGAGTATGGTTTTGAGAGATGATGCAGTTGATGACATTGATAGCGATGATGGTGCTCATAATCCAGTCATGAGATATTCTATACAACTATGTTGATTCTACCAGGTGAATGGTATGTTTGTGCTCAATACCATTACTTGTAATACCTCTCTAGCTAGGAGGGAGTGTTGATATTATGGTAGTTGCGGGAGACATTTACCTCCTTATGTGAACCTGGCGAGAATAGAATACTCCGAGAAGCAAGAAGAAACCCTAATGAGTTGGATAATAACCCTAGAAGACTTGTAAGCTCAAGAAGATAATTTATATTAGGTTATCATCCTCCAAGAGAAGAAGTCGTCCAGAAGAAATAATAATATATTGAACAGATAGTACCCAAAAGGAGAAGTCAGCCCTAGTAAGTCTGTTAGATTACTATAAATACAGGGTGCCAGTTCTCATTTGTCACAGTCTCATAATTGTAGAGCAACAACTGGTGTGCACTGCAGTACCCAGTCTTGTGCGCAGGTTTGAGGAGAGCTGTTAGTACATCTGTTGTAACTAGTAGTTACGTTTTGGCTTGGACTATCTCTTGGCTAGGGATTGGACTATCTGATCAACTCTTTGTGATGATCTATACTTGGGGAAATGTGTGCTACCCTTTGTTTGGCTATCTATCCTAGGTTTTTCTTCCGGAGTGATTCTCTGTCAAGGTTAAGGTTCTCGGAGGGTGGCTTTGGCCTATGGTTGGGTGACAAGGGTATTGTCAATGGTAAAACGAGCACAAATATTTCATATTATAACAGTAAGTATCTATGTTGTTTTACTTATCTCATTGTATAATTAATGGAACAAAAAATATCATTTATATTAAGTCTACAATTTATTATGGGATACAAAACTTGTAGGAAAAAAAGTATGGAGATGTGGCAACATAAGACTTGTTGAGAGAAGGCATGAGATTTTGTTTTGAAATAATGTGTATCATTCATGACTCAATTATTTCTATGGTATGCCACTTTTCAATTTACATTCATGTATATTATTTATTTCAATTTTCATTATTCTTACCAGTGTAGATACACTCATTACACTTTATTTTTGTTTTTGTAGATGGAACTTGAAGAAGAGAAAATAAATCAAGGCAATGAACAAAAAATTTGACCAAATAACTCATGTTGTGGAAGTATCTTGAGCAATGACAATAGTTCCAGTAAAGAATGATGATCAATATATTTAGATATCAATGCAAGTTGTTGTATTTTTTGAAATAAATGTATGTGAAAATCAGACATTTTGTCTAATGTAATGGACACAATGTCCTAATTTAAAGACAATGGGTTACCAATAAGTGTCCCATTTTGTATGAAAAAGAGCCTCTTTTCATATATAATAAAATACATTTTATTTTACTCCACTGGGTTCTCCAATGTTGTTGTGAAATGTTACATCATTAATTAAATATATGGATAATTAAATATTATAATGAATAGATGCAAAATGTGATGATATAACAAAGTAATCCAATCATCATATCTAAATGCACTAATCAAAACTGAATTTATATGAATACTATTATAATATATATTTCAATTTTTTTTATGAACAATAGAATTAATTAATAACAATAATTGCACTGTCACGAGTTGATGTTTCTAAAAAGAGAAAATGAAAACTGTTGTGTTTAATGATAAAAAGAACTAGTGCGTTTAATGATAAAAAACACTAGTGATGTAATGAAATGTGAACCGGTACCGATATATAATGAGCCAACATTGATCGTAGTACTATTTTAACAACAATTATAATAATTAAAAATGGCCTTCCAGTGCATTTAATTAAAAAAACACATTGATGCATTTGTATCATACTTCTACATTAGTGCATTCTAAATTTCATGCATCGGTCAAAGTTGTCTTGTAACACACTCATTCATGGTATCATTGATTCAATTGGTGCATTGTTATTACTAAAGAACTGATGTGTTATGATTTATAAGAGCACTGATGCCTCAATATTGTTTGGACAACCTCAGTGCTTTCTGTGAAATTTAAGAACCGATTCTTTAAGTTTGAGAATGCGTTGGTGCATTGTATCATTGATTCAACTGATGCATTATTGTTATTAAAGAACCGATGCGTTATTATTTATAAATGCATTGGTGCCCCAATATTTTAGGACTTCCCCGGTGCTTTTGGTGAAATGTAAGCACCCGTGTTTTAAGTTTGAGAATGCACCAATGCATATACATCATGAAGCGTACCGCCTAGAAACAAATATGCTAAAACCTCTGCCTGCCCACATTTTTAAACTTATAATGAAGTTTTGTTATAATCTCAGCAAAAACATCCACTACCAAAAACGTATGTTTTCACAGAATTTTATTTGACAATTTTTGACAATTTTGTAACATTAAAAACTCCCTCTATAACCTCCGCTAGAAGGTCTTTTCCTTGTAGTGGAACTATTTATATATCATTATTCCAATGTTTCTTTTCATGGCTAGTAATGGTCTTGAGATGCATAATATCTATGTCTAGCCCAATAATATCTATTTTCGATATAGATATTGGGAATTGGTACTTTGCATGTTTCTAAATGTGGGATCAAAGAAATCTATTCAAATGATGTTTCTTCCTTCATTTTTTGATATGTACATATTTAAATTATTATGTCAATCCCATTGTGAAGGACATCCTTTATGTTGTAGTTTCCAACATAAATCTCAACCAATACAATTTTCTGAGGATATTTTTGATGGAAAAATTATAATGTTTTAATAAGGAACATAGAACCTTCAATTATTATCATCCCATTGTGAAGGACATCCTTTATGTTGTAGTTTCCAACATAAATCTCAACCAATACAATTTTCTGAGGATATTTTTGATGGAAACATTATAATGTTTTAATAAGGAACATAGAACCTTAAATTATTATCATATTTGTCATTTGTATTAAGAACTAGTAGGTTTTTCTTCTTTGTGACAATATTTATTGATTACAAATTAGTGCATATTTGTTTCTTTAAATTAATAACAATAATTGACATGTTTAGTTTTTTTTCTTAGTGATTATGTTTTTTTATTGTTGCCTTCTCTTTGTCTAATCATTATCTCATGTTGTTGAATTTTTCATTTTCTAAATAAGTGATTATTTTACAAGTTGATATCATTTTTTCTATCAATAAATTTATGATTTTTTTCTTTTTCAAAACTAACAAATATCTAAGTCAATACCATACTTTGCATGATGCTTGTTTGTAATTGGGGTTTAATTGCTATAAAACCCTTGTCTCCTTTTTATTCTATATATGATAATAAAATGACCATCTTTTTGTTTCAAATTCAATTGTTTGATTGTTAATATCACCCCAAGTGTAAGCCATTTTTTAAAAAATAAATGTTTGTTGAGTTATATTGTGGCTCAAAATGTTGTGTAGGAATCCTTCCATATGGAGTGATGGTTAAGAAAGGTGTACTCATTAACATGATACATAATATACAACAAGAATAAATCCCCATAAAAATTGTTAGGGTATTTATTTTCATTGTATTTTATGAATTGAATGACATAATCTTTGTCAACTGTTTTACTTCATTGTTTTCATCATGTTGCAAACTCTACCAAGAATATGTGCTCAATAGCTCTAGCTTTGCACACATAGTGGTTAATTATTGATAGGTAGGTAACATATTTTGAATTATTATAGTCATGTTTTAATTCCTCTAGACATCTTTAGCATGGAAGATCTTTCATAAATAGGAGAGGTTTTAATGAAAATACATTTCACGAGTTAGTATTGAATTGCAAGGACAACACAAGGTACAAAGCTTGTTGTGCAAAAAATTGTTTCAAATTCAACAAATCTTTCTCAAATTTGTTAACTATTGTAGCAATATTAGCTTTTAGTTTTTAACGTTTGTCACATATATGCTTTAAGGAAAACACAAACTACATAGAATATCATGAAAACAATAGTTTAAAATTCAACAAGGCCTTCCCAAATTTATTAACTATTGTAGCAGTATCCGATTTTGATTTTTAATGTTCGTCACATATATTCTCTAATGCTAATATCATTGTCTTATTAAATTTTTGCATGTAAGATCTACAATATGTTGATGTATCCTACGAGTTAAGAACAAATTACACATACAAATTTTCATTCCAAATTGTTTCTTTTTTTAATAAAAAAGTCACTGCATAATTCTATTAATCTTGTACATAATATTAGATATTGTGGTTCCTTCCATTTGGTGCCTATAGGTTCCCCGATTTTCCCCCAAGAATCCTTACATCCCAAATGTCCCCCAAAAAGCTGGGCACATCTTTCCCTGCTTCCCTACTATCCCATGAATTATGGATCTTAGTCCCAAGAGGGTATACAACCCATACAAATTCTCTCCAAGAGAGTATACCTTCCATACCAAATTAATCAAAATAGAACAGTTCAACACCGAAATGGACAAAATGGTTCACTAGTCGGTGCAAATATCCCAACTTTGATTACTGCATTTCCCCCCCTAGGGGTGAACCTTCACCGAGGGATTGTTCACAACTGCCCCCGAGGCTTAGAGGGACCCTCTAGGCTTGCGTAATATGGGTGGTCATAGTCCTCATCCTGAATAACAATGCGGCTCTCCTGGGTCCCTAGAAGGTCTATCTTTTTCGGTTGAGGCATTACCTGGTCTGACTTCTCATGCTATTCTTTTTCAATGAATGAAACACCAAATTTATTCTTGCAAAAAAGTTCAAATTTGGCTTCGAGGAGTCTTATCGATTTTCTGATTTGTTCATTATCCTCTCGTTGTTGAGCCAATTCTTGGAGGACTTCATTCTACTACTAAGCCGTGCCCTAGGGGATCATGGATTTGGTCCTCTAGTGCATCTCAGCCAACCTGAAGTACTTTTTCTCCCTCATCCTCATTTGACCAGGGTTTGGGACCCATTCTTGAGCCTCAACTAGAATTTCTTCCTCTAATGTTCATTTTCTCTTTATATTTACAACCCTCTGTAGCCTATCCATTTCCCTCTTTTTCTTGTCCGAGAGTCTAGACTGTAAATTCTCCTTGGCCTCTAACATGGTCGATTATGTTCTAGATGTCGAGTGGATCCTGTTCATTCAAAACTATTATAATATGTTGAGTGAAACCATTAATCCATATGTTACATGGTTTCCTCTTTAGTAGTAGTGTTGACCGATTTAAAATAGATTGGATCACATGGATATAATTTTTTATTAACCTTAAACTATCCATGAATCTATCGAATATAAACACCTTAGTGTACATTCCATTTTTAGAGAATCATATATCATCTTCAAAGTTTATTGTGTTATTTTGATATCAAGTTCAATAGGTTCAAGTATGTTTTGCTGTTTCATTTTCAAAATAGATAAATTTGTCCTAGACTATGCATTTTTTGTTTTTCTAGAAGCTTCTCATGTGATGATGTTGTTGCACCACATCTAGACCATTCACAAGTGTTTGTTAATTAGATGACATACATCTGTCCAAAAATTCCTCTATTTCAATGTTTAAGTTTTTTCTAGAGATTGGTGATATTCTTTCGCCATAACAATTGATGGTCATGCTGGCTTCCTCTATTTTGAAAATTTCTCAAAAATAAGAGATCCACAAATTCACCAAATGATTTGTCATCATAGTAAACTAGATGACATAGAAAATTAATTGTAACATTTAATAGTGCATGCAAGTTATTAGATAATTCATAATAAAATCATCATCCTAATCTTGTTCTACATCGATTGTTTTAGTGCTTATCTATCTATTACAGTTCTATTTTATTAGTGCACTTATTACTGGTTCCCACCAATGTTCTACACACCAAAGGGGAAAAAAGAAGGTTGACAAGCCTAGTTGTCATATCATTACATATATATTCTTACATAATTGTTGAAAATATTTTGGTGATGTATGAACTTTATTGAAGTCTAAGTAACCACTACTAAAATACAATTCTATAGCATTGTAACTATCATCACCTCATAATGTATGTTTTTCATAGCATTGTAACTAGCACCACCTCACAGTGTATGCCTTTTATTTTTTGGGGATTCCATGATGCAAATTGTGATTCATTAAGGGGCATTGTCATTTGTGTCATGTTGTCATTGTGGTGCATTGTAATTTACAGCACAAATATCAATGTGTTCCACATGTTTCATCTCTTGGGTGTCATGTTTTGCATTGTATGATCCCCCTTAGTCATGTTTTGTTTCATCTATGTATTTGTGCATTGTCATTTGTATCACCCATTACAACATAACATGTGGATACAATGGTGCATACCATGTTTTACGTTATTAATATATTCTTTGCATCATTAGTGTCACATATGGTGTCATAATAATTAATTTATGTTGTTATTTGTGTTACTTCTTGTTGTGATAGTTTTTACTATTTGCATCACTATTTTCATTGAACATAATTACCAACCTAACAAGAAATGTGACCTCAAAACTAGAACTCTAGTGCTAAAAAAACATATATTTGTGGAAAAAATACTAAAATAAACCATTGAATTGAAAAGTGTTTCCACCAGTGACACCCTTCTTTCTCTTAGGGTTAATAAACAACATTTTGAAACAATGTCTTGTAATGTTGTTAACCAAATCCTTAAAGCCAACGCCCAAATTGAAAAATGGTCTACCAGTAACACCCATTTTTTCAAGGCTAAAATTATAACTTATTTATAACCATGACCTTAACAACTAGCATTGTTAAACCAAAATCTTAAAACTAACCCTTGAATCGAAAACATCTTATGAATAACATCTTTTTGTTTATTAAGGGGTTAAAATTACCATTTTTTAAAATAACATCCCTCTCTTGTGCACTGAGAGAACTTATTATTTGAGGACACTTGCTCGCAAGTGATCCAGATTCTATGCTTTTAAAACTTTGATTTTGATTATGAAGTGTTATGGGTTGATGACATGTTGTTTTACTGCATTGACATAGACTTGTGCTATTGACTCGGTTTTACTGAGTGTGAAAGATTTTATACCTCGAGGATGCAGAGGCATCGATGGAACCCCTTGGACTCTGGATCGAGTCGGGGAGTGAACTAATGGGGTTTGATTGTTTTATATGTGATATTAGTTCATCTGGTTAGATGATATGATATGGATGTATTTTTGACATGATTCATTGATGATGCACGTTGATGATATCTTGTCGACCAGACTCACATGTGTGGTAGAGGGGTCACACACGAATACTAGAGATGTTGAGAGAGAGGTGTGAAAAGTGGCCCTGCCACAGCCTACTAGCACTCCCGCTATGGCTCAAACTGTAGGTTAACGATTACCTAGTTCGAGAGGACTCACGACGTCGTGAAGGCAGACTACGATAGTAGCTCATGATGATTCTATGGGGCACACAATAAGGCAGGAGAATTATTACTTAGAGGCCCTTAGTCTTCCGTAAGTTCACCTGGCAAAGTATTGACTCCTAGGGTTTTTGATTTCTACCAAGTCAGTCAAGAGGTGAGTGTCACCCTTGGAGCACGTGGTATGTCCTAAAGGACATGTCGTGCAAGAAAAATGGAAAGAGGCGAGTGAAACCCTTGGAGCATGTAGTGCGTCCTGAAGGGCACATCGCGCAAGGGAACATATGAGGTGAGTGACACCCTTAGAGCATCTAGTGCATCCTGAAAGGCACGTTGTGTTGTTAATGATAATTGAATGAGCCTAGATGGCCTTAGGATGAATAATGTGATAACAAATTTTTCAAACAATTTCCCTAATAAAATGTTACCCAACACACAAATTTAAGGTCTAGGTCTAAATTATGCTAGTGGTAAAATTTTATCTATTTTAAATGTATATATAATAATAATAATAATAAATATAATCTTTGTTAAATCTTGTAACAAGAAGGGAGTAAGCAATTTAATTGATTCATAAAATTCTGTTGGAATAAAATTTTGAAAAGGGAATTAATTGTTTTATTATTTTATGATAATTTAAAATTTATTAATTAAAAAGGGAAAAGGGAATATGTTAATTTATACACCTAGAAATTTGAGTTCTAAATGAAAAAGGGAAAGAGGGAAATCTAAAATATTTAGGAAACTAGGAAGAGAGGGAAACATAAAAAGAAAAGGGAAACATAAGGGGAAAAAAAGAAAGTCAAACTTAGTAAGGTATCTAGCATTTAAGATAATTTTAATTTAAATTGAACTAGCAATTTAATAATGGGGAAAGTCATTAAAACCAGTAAGGGAATTTGGGGACACCTAGGAGAGATTCTAGGAGTGACTCTAGGTGGGTGAGGGAAATAGGGGTAATTAATTAATTAAAGAAATTAATTTATGGAGGAATGAAGGGGATGGGTGACACTTGTACGAGGAGGATTTTAAGATTTAATTTATTAAAGATTAATTTAAATGTGATTTTGGAAAGGTAAAGGAGTTGGAAACTCTATATAATGGAGGGAGGAGAAGGAGGAAATATATCTTCTGTTTTGCATAACGTTACCCTGCAGAAATCTCTACTTGAATGAATTAGCTTGTGGGAGTTGGGATACCCAGCTCGGTGAGGAGATGTAGCTTGGCCTTGTGAGGCGAGATGGGAGATAGTTGATTCTATGGTTAGTGTGTGTGGCCCTTTTGCGGCTTGGGAGGGTAAGGGGGGAGAAGAGTACCCCTAGCATTTGCTAGGAGGTACCGGTGAAGTCTCATCAATCGACAAGTGAGAGTTGCATGGAGTGCAGAAGACATCAACTTAGAGTCGGCGATTAGGAAACAATATGTTCTCTTCATTTTGTATGGTAGATTGTTGTAGGATTTATGCTTGGATCTGCAAGTTTAATTGGGTAAGTAAACTGATTTTATAGATTGATGACTGAAATTTTTGATATCCTAGCTCAATGATTGATTAACTTCCATGGCCTTTGTTTCCCCGCATGTCTTGACCGCCTTGTGGTGTATTGATTGTGACCATTGTGGTTTTTTTTCCTTTCATCCCTAGCTCATCAGTCCTCGCCTGAGAAGTTGGCCAGGACCTTGATCTACGGTCATTTCTTCCGAGTTAATAGATCTATGGATATCAACGCCCTACTTTTTTGTGCGAGGATGATGAGCGGAGGATGTTCCTTTCAATCGTCTACCCCCATTCTCGTCCTTGGCTGATTGTTGATTCCTCCATCTGGCAAAGACCTCTGCATATGGATTATCTTGCATCCTGGTTCGTTTTTCTCTGCACCTTGACTGATAGCATCCCTGCGATCATTTCCATGAATTTTCCCATTGGATCCTTGCGTTTCTCTTACTGTTGTCTGTGTTGTGTTGGGTATTCTGGCAATGGAAAACTGAAATGATTTCATGTCTGCATTTTTTTTATATATTTGGTATTCTGGCAATGGAAAAACAAAATGACTTCATGCCTGCATTTTTTATATTGGGTTTTCTGGCAATGGAAAAACAAATGATTTCATGTCTTCATTTTCTTATATTTGGTATTCTGGCAATGGAAAAACGAAATGACTTCATACCTGCATTTTTATATTTAGTATTCTAGCAATGTAAAAATGAAATGATTTCATGTATGATTTTTATTTTTTGGTATTCTGGCAATGGAAAAACAAAATGACTTCATGCCTGCATTTTTACATTTGGCATTCCGACAATGGAAAAACAATTAAATTTCTATGTCTCTGTCTTGCACTTAAGAATTTCTGTTTTTTTTATTACCTCTTGCCCGACAATTCACCCCTCTCTGGACTGCATTTCGTTTTACTGTTGGGGTGATTTTTTCCCTTGTTGAAGACTGAGTTAAACATTAAAAAGTTACTGCTATTGGATTCTTGGGAATGCCCACGATTTGTCTTTTAAAAGATGACTGATATGCGGTTGAATTTGTTGGTTTTGGAGCCTGATTATGTTCCTGATTCAAAGGTCATTGCTTTCAGCCGTGTTTATACCACATGAAGACTTTACACCCCATAAGTATGTACACTCTTCCACGCCGAGGAGTGTAGAGGGGGGGGCACCCCCTCTGCGGGTTTTCATTGTAATTTCTACAATGAATTTATATTGTAATTTCATTCTAAATATGGACCGTTCATTATAAGGTCTCTAATCTCATGGTAGAAATTATGTTAGGGTTTTTTTCCCTAGAAGGCAACCCTCTGTTATGAGGGAAATGTATTGCGGCTATGCATGATTGAGAGTATTGTATTTTGAGAGGGGAGATTGTGAGAGAAAGAAGAGGAAGTTGCAGTGGATTTTGTTGTAGGTTGTATCCCTTCATTTGATGGATAATAATAAAGGAAGGACCTGGCAATTTCTGTGGTGGACGTAGCCCACACTGTGTGAACCACGTAAATCTGTGTCTCTCTTGTATTGTGTATCTTCTGTGTTTTGTTTCCGCATTTGTTTTATTTTATTGCTCCGCGGTCCTTTTTTTATAACAGAATTACCCACGATTTTGTCATTTAATTCGAGACTGAGATTGCTATGGAATGCCCACATTTTTTCTTAAAAATTGACTGTGTTGCTCTAGAAATCACCCATGAATTTATCCATTTAAATCATAAATTTACTTTCATGAAAGACCAGGATTTTTATAATTAAAAATTGACTGTGTTGTTGTAGAAATCACCCACGAATTTAGCCATTTAAATCATAAATTTACTTGCTAGAAAGACCATGGTTTTGATAATTAAAAATTGTCTGTGTTGCAATACAAATCACCCACAAATTTAGCCATTTAAATCATAAATTTACTTGTGAACCAACCACTTTTTCCTTTAAAAACTTGTCTGCATTTTTTGGTTGAAGGCCCACGAATTTTACATTCAATGCGTGGCTGAGGTTGCTGTAAATTCCCATGGTTTTGCGCAACAAAGTTTGACTGTAATTACAGTAGCGCCCATGAATTTTTCTTTTAAAACTAATGACTGTGTTTCCACCTTAATTGACCATGAAATTGCCATGATTTAGATGACTGCTTTTCCTGTTATCCACCCCAAATTCACCACCAATTGTGGGTTGTGTTTGCGGTTGAAAGGCCTTGATTTTGCCTCAATTATTGACTGGCCCTTTAACTTGAAAACGACAATAATGGCTACAACAATGTCTTGGGTCCATTAATTGCCTTGATTTTTGCCAGCGAATTAAATGGTTAATAGTTGGGTAAATGCCTTGTTATTGCTAGATTCATTGTTAAGTATTTGTCATATTAAACACCAGAACAATTGCTACAACAATGTTAATGGTCAACAAATTCATTCTTATTGATTAAATGACATAGTGAGTTAAATGATTAATAGTTAGGTAAATCGCCTTCTTATTGCACTATTAATTGTTATGTTAACAGTCATGTGAATTGCCTTGTTGCTAATATATCAATTGCATGTTAACTAACACATTAAATGCCTTGTTATTGCTATACTACTTGTTATGAAAACAATCATGTAAACTATCTTGTTATTGCTAAATTAATTGTTATGTTATTCATTATGTTAATTGCCTTGTTAGCTGCTATATTAATTTTTATGTAACTGCTATGTTATTTGCCTTGTTAAAATGCTACAATGATGTTAATAGTAACCAGTTTCCTTCTCATTGATAGTAGACAACTAACATTGTTAGTTTAGTTAGTATAACTAGACTACATGTTAAGATTTAATTGTTCATAAGTCTTATAAACAACATTCTACTTTAAGATTGTTAATGTTGTTATTTAAGTTAATGACTAGTTGTAACTTAGACGTGCCCCGTCTAGAATGACAACTCATGTTAAAATAGATTGTAAGCATTGACTAGTTAGACTGGGGGATTAGTTGGGTCATGGACGATGTCAAAAATTGGCTTGCGTCATCCCTTGTATTTGTTTTGGTGGTTCTTCGACATGTTGTTGGGGTATCGGTGTGGTTTCTTCTCAGTATTTGGTTTCTAGCATGTCAGATTTATCTAGATTCCTTGTTCCAGATAGGATGTGTTGTGCCAATTTTATTGATGCATCTATCACCTAGGAATGACATGATTCATTATGAGGGGATCATGGTGCGCCCTGGGGGATAGCGGTGAACGAGATTTATGACGGAGTAGGTGCCTTTGTGTGAGTATTGTCAAGCATGCGAGTTTCTTTTGGCGCAAGGGTTGAACGCCTTCAGGCATTAGGTCTGTGCACCTTCAGGTTCTAGTCTTTGTTCGTCTAGGCTGTGATGTTGGGATGGGGTTGTTGTGCATTAGCTTGTAGGCGTGGTCATGTTATGTCGGGTAGGTAGTCGTCCTCCTTGTTATTCTACGCATGTTTTTCCAGTTGTCTTTGTGCCTGTGTGTGGTGTCATAGTGACCTGTTGCTTGGACTACGTGCTTGTATTCATCATCAGTGGTGTGGTTAAACTATTTTTGTCGTTGCCTCTTGTCTCTTAATTCCTAAAAACAAAAAACAAAAATTCACTTGTTGTCGTTATGATGGGGTCGTTACATATGGTATCAAAGCGAGGTTCAACCCTCGACTTGGGATCACTACGACTTTCGTTGATATGAATTGATTATACTATTGATAATTGAGTTGACTTGTATTTTTGTAGGTAATCATGGTTAGAGGAAAACACAGAGGTAGATAATGGGTTGTTAGGGGAGGAGGCGCGACGCCTCCAGTACCATCCATGCCTCAAGGGTCTAACCCCCAGGGAGACAAATAGGTTGTTGGGCAGGAGAAGATAGCAGTGGGGGATGTGGTTGGAATGATGAGATCTTTCCAGTGCATTTTAGAGGCACTGATCAAGCATTTGGAAAAAGATGAGGCCAGAGCATCGACACCCTCGGGGGGTCCACCGCGCGCTTCGATCGGTACTGGTAGCATTCACCGTGAGCTCAAGAAGGTCAAATTTACTGAGTTCTCTGGTGCCCCGGACGATGCAGCTGCCGAGGCATAGTTGGAGAATATGGCAATGTGCTTTTCACTTCGCGACTATACCTCCAACATGAAGGTCCACATGGCGGTCTTTCGACTGAAGGGGAGTGCTCTTATATGGTTGAAGACGCTCCTACTACAGCTAAACATGGCCTTCGAAGATGTCTCATGGGAACTGTTCAAGGAACGGTTCCATGAGAGGTACCTATCAGAGGAATTCATTGAGCATCAACTCAATGAGTTCAACGCCTTACGACAGGGAAACCATACGGTGCTCGAGTATGAGGCCCATTTTATGGAACTGCTTCGGTATGTGCCGCACCTTAATACTAAGAAACTTAAGGTCAAGAGGTTCGTGTTCAACCTTATTGGCAACTTACATGAAAAGGTTAGGATTCTGAAGCCTCAAACCTTGCATGATGTTTGTACCATCCCGCTCTTGCGCACTGAGTAAACTTATTCCTTGAGGACACTTGCTTGCAAGTGATCTAGATTGTTATACTATTAATCATTTGATTTTGATTATGAGGCATTAAGGGTTGATGAGATGTTGTTTTACTGCATTGACATAGATAGGTTCTATTGACTTGGTTTTACTGAGTGTGCAGGATTTTGGACCTTGAGGATGCAGAGGCATCGATGGAACCCCTTGGACTCCGGATCGAGTCGGGGAGTGTACCATTGGGGTTTGATTGTTTTATATGTGATATTATTGCATCTGATTAGATGATATGATATGGATATATTCTGACATGATTCATTGATGATGTAGGCTGATGATAGCTTGCCGAAAAAAATCACATGTGGAGTAAAGGGGTCACACATGACTACTAGAGAGGTTGAGGGAGGTGTGGATAACAGCCCTGACACAACCTACTAGCACTCTTTCCGTGACTTAAGCTCTAAGTTAATGTTTACCTAGTTCGAGAGGAACCACAATAACATTAGGGCAGACTACAACAGTCGCTCACGATGATTCTAAGGGGCACGCAATAAGGTAGGGGAATTATTCCTTAGAGGCCCTTAGTCTTCCACAAGTTCACCTAGTGGAGTATTGACTTCAGGGTTTTTTTATGTCTACCAAGTTAGTCAAGAGGCAAGTGGCACCCTTGCCGCACGTGGTGCGTCCTGAAGGGAATGTCGTGCAAGAAAAATGGAAAGAGGCGAGTGGCACCCTTGGAGCACGTAGTGCTTCTTGAAGGGCACATCCCACAAGGGAAACATATTAAGGCGAGTGACACCCTTGGAGCACCTAGTGAGTCCTAAAGGGCACGTCGTGTTGTTGATGATAAATGAATGAACCTAGATGGCCTTAGGACGAATAACATGTTAACATTTTTAAAAACAAATTAGCCTAATAAAATGTCACCCAACACGAAAATTTAAGGTCTAGGTCTAAATTACCCTAGTGGTAAAATTTTATTTATCTATTCAATATATATATATATATATATATATATATATATATATATATATATATATAATATTAATAATCTTCCTTAAATATTGTAACAAGAATGGGGTAAGCAATTTAATTGATTCATAAAAATCAATTAGGTTAAAATTTAAAAAGAGAATTAATTGTTTTATTTTTTTTATGATAATTTAAAATTTATTAATTAAAAAGGGAAAAGGGGAATTCTAAAACAATTAGGAATCTAGGAAAAGAGGGAAACATAAAAAGAAAAGGGAAACACATGAAAAAAAGAAAAAAATCAAACTTAGTAAGGTATCTACCATTAAGAACTTTCTAATTTAAAACAAAATTAGCAAATTAATAATGGGGAAAGTCATTAAAATCTGTAAGAGAATTTGGGAACACCTAGGAGCGATTCTAGGAGTGACTCTAGGTGGGTGAGGGAAATAAGGGAAATTAATTAATTAAATAAATTAATTTGTGGAGGAATAAAGGGGATGGGTGACACTTGTACAAAGAGGATTTTTTAGGGATTAATTTTTAAAACTTTAATTAAATGAGATTTTAGGAAAGTAAGGGACTTGGAAACTCTATATAATGAAGGGAGGAGAAGGTTGAAGGATATCTTCTATTTGTATAACATTACACTGCAGAAATATCTACTTGACTGACTTAGCTTGTGGGATTTGGGATACCCAGCTCGGTGAGGAGTGGTAGTTTGGCCTTGCGAGGCGAGTTGGGAGATAAATGATTCTATGGTTAGCGTGCATGACCCCTTTGTAGCTCGGGGGGCTACGAGGGAAGAAGAGTACCCTGAGCATTGGCTGGGAGGTACTGGTGAAGTCTCCTTGGTTGGAAAGAGGGTGTTGTAGGGAGCGAGTGGGACATCAAATCAGAGCTGGCGATCGGGCAACGATACACTTTCTTCATTTTGTATGGTAGATTGTAGTAGTAATATAATTCATATCTGCATGTTTATTGGGTAAGGAAATTGATTTTTTAGCATTCTAGTTTTTGACTGAATTTTCCTTAGCCTAGCTCGATGATTGATTGGCTCCCATGGCCTTCGATTCCCAGCATGTCTTGACCGCTTTGGGTGTATTGATTTGTGAAGTTTGTGGTTGTCTTTCCCTTCATCCCTAGATCATCAGTCCTCGCATGAGCAGTCGGCCAAGAGCTTGATCTATGGTCATCACTTTGGAATTAACAGACCTATGGATCTCAATGCCTTGCTTTTTTGTGTGTGGATGATGAGCGAAGGGCGTTCCTGTCAGCCGTCTACCTCCATTCTTGTCCTTTGATTATTGTTGATTTAGTCATCTGGAAAATACCTCTGCGTATGGATTATCTTGTGTCCTGGTTGGTTTTTCTTTGCGCCTTGATTGATAGCATCCCTGTGATCATTTCCATGACTTTTTCCATTGGATCTTTGTGCTTCTCTTACTGTTGTCTATGTTGTATTGGTATTCTAGCAATGGAAAAACGAATTGATTTCATGTCTGCATTTTTTTATTGGTAACCTAGAATGGAAAAATGTTTTTATTTGTTATTCCTATCTGCATTTTTATATTTGGTATTTTGGCAATGGAAAAATGAATTGATTTCATGTTTGCATTTTTATATTGGTATCCTGGAATGGAAAAACGTTTTTATTTGTTATTCCTGTCTGTGTGGTACACTTGATTGACAAACTTTTTGAATGAGACTTCCCTCGAATGAAAGCCAATGATTCTACATTCACTGGGTGTATTCACAAATTATATTTAGCAATTTTTTATTTATTTACAGTTAAAGATGGGTCAACGAATTCTGGTGATAATTTCCCACGATTGTTTTACTTACCCAGAGATTTTCATAATCCTTAGACTGTGTATTTGCTGTGCGAAAGATGGTGTTGTTTAGTGTAGTGGTGGGAGTTAATGGCGGCAAGTCCCCTTTGATGTTCAACAATGTTTTTAGTTATCATGCCGAATTGACAGTGAAATCATGCCTTGGATGGCAATGATTTTCCTCACTAAATGTTGGTGATTTCATTTCCGAATTGACAGTGAAATCGTGCCTTGGATGGCAACGATTTTCCTGACTGAATGCTGGAAATTTCATTCCCGAATTGACTGTGAAATCGTGCCTTGGATGGAAACGATTTTCCTCACTAAATGCTGGCGATTTCATTGCCGAATTAACAGTGAAATCGTGCCTTGGATGGCAACAATTTTCCTCACTGAATGCTGGCAATTTCATTGCCGAATTGATAGTGAATTCCTGCCTTGGATGTCAGTGAATTTTCCTCATTAAATGATGTAGTTTATATACCTTTATTGACGGTGAATCCATGCCTTGAATGGCAGTAGATTTTATCTTGTTGCCCATGTTTTTATACCTTCTTTGAATGTGTTTTTTTGCTTACCGTAGCTGTTAGAATTGGTTGCTGTGTTCATTGAGTGTTTCTCTTGTGAACGACGACATTTTACTCCTGTGTCTGCGATTTTACTTTACCTATGGCTCGAAGTTAGACCTGTTGGAATTGTGTTTAAGTTTTCTTTTCCCTTATTGGAACACCAACTTTAATACTTATTGGATTATATTACCTCAGCGATTGAGAATTGGTATGGCTGCAATTATGCAATGCCATCAGATAGCTAATTTAATTAATGAGAAACTAAGTTATTTGTATGCATTTGAACAGTCAGCGTTGCTATTTATATCTAAGACAACTTCAGTTCATTATTGAGTAATAGACAACATAATTGTACCAATTGAGTAACATACATGCTTGATAGTTAATTTAATACACAAATTGAGTAATCGACATGCTTGGCATTTGAATTAATACGAATTGCTTTAGCGTATTTGTTTATGGACAATGTCCCCCCCACTTTCTTCTTATTTAGCAATGATAATTATTGTTGTAGGGTATTTTTTAACAATGGCATCATGTGCATTGTGTGGCTCCGAATGACATCTAATCATGATCAGGAATTTGGAATTTAAATCTCACTAAATGTATGTGGCAATTAAACCTAGTTAGATGAATATGGAATTAATCTCATTAAATACTTACGGTAGTAAATATCATTGATTGTGTATGCCATTAATTTCTCATTGAATGTATAGCGACCTTTCATGTAACATGTAGCTTGATTTTTGGGGGGCTTTTATAGCTGGTAATGAATAGCTTGGTTGTATGTAATGTTTATCTTGTTTTAAGTAGCACTTAAAAATAACATAACTCTCGTTGAATAACATAGAGGTGACATTTATTCATAAATAACAAGATAGAAAAACAATTCCTCGAATTTCATCATTTGGATTTTATTTGACCTTAGTAGCTTGGAATAACTCAACCTTTGCATGTAGACTACTAGCTTACCAGTTATTGTACGGGTGGTTGACGAAGTCATGTTTTTCCTTATGTGTTCCCTCAGTGTCTTCCTCTAGCATCTTGTCATCCTGTTGTCGAGGTATGGGCATGGTTTCTTATCGGTATTCGACTCCTAGCACGTTGGATTATATAGAGTCCTCGGTCTAGATAGGATGTGTGGTACCAAGGTTATTGACATGCCTATGACCTGGGGATGGCATGATTCTTGAGGTGGGGATCATGGTGAGCCCTATTGGATAACGACGATCAAGAGATTGTCTTGTTTCAATGTGTTCTGTGCGAGTATTGTCAAGCATTGTAAGTTTCTTTAGGTGCACAGGTGGAGTGTCTTCATGTGTTGATTCACGTGCCTTGAGGTTCTCATCTTGGTTTTTCAAGGTCGTGGTGTCAAGATGGGGATGTTGTCACTGAGCTTGTTGGCGAGGTCGTGTTTACGTTGGGCGGGTAGTCTTTTTATCCTGTTTGTTCTTCGTACATTTTGACCAGTTACACTGGAGCCAATGCATGGAGTCATCATTGCCTGTTGCCTGGACTACATGCTTGCATTCATCGTCAATCATGTGGTTAACTGTTGTTTTCGTCTCCTCTTTCCATCCACACAAAAAAAAAATTGCACGGTTGTTTCGCTTGTAGACATAACGATGGGGTTATCACATATGGTATCAGAGCGGGTTCAACCCTGTGACTGTGGATCGCCAGGCTTTCCACTGCAATAAACCTGTGAGTATTAACCCTTGCGTTAATTAAAAATCTTAACGTGTCCTAGTGGTGATCTCATTTAGAGGACGCCTCATAGGTTTGCAACATGGTGTCGTGGAAGGAGGTTGGATGCCTCCAAAAATTCCCGCACCCTCATAGTCGAACCCCCAAGGGGAGGAACAAGTCCTTGGGCTTGATTCTCTTGTTGTAAGGGATGATGATGGTCTGACAAGGCCCTTCCAGGTATTGTCAAAGGGCCTTGATTCATCATCAATATTGAGATGAGGTTGGGGCACCAATACCCATGAGGGTCGACAGTGCACCCTAGCGAGTACCGTTAGCATCCATCGAGAACTCAAGAGAGTTGAGTTCTCGATCCCGTGAGTGTTGCGGATGGCTGTGCCATTGAGGCATGGTTGTAGAGAAAGGCGTTGTGCTTCACGCTTCACGAGTATGAAATCCAGCATGAAGGTCCGCATGGTGGTCTTTCGACTGAAGGGGAGCACTCTTTTATGGCGGAAGATGCTCCTGCCACTTTTGAACATGGTTGTCGACGATGTGTCACGGGAAATGTTTGAGGGAGGGTTCTAGGAGAGGTATCTTTCTAAGGAATTCGTTAAGCGTCAGCTCAAGGAGTTCGACACCTTACGACGAGGTGGTCACACAGTGCCCGAGTACATGGCCCATTTTATGGAGCTGCTCCAGTATGCTCTGCATCTTAACACTAAGAAAATTAAGGTTAATAGGTTTGTTTTCGGCGTTAATGGAAGCATACATGCAAAGGTTAGGATTTTGATGCCTCAAACCTTCCATGATGCCGCCCAAAAGGCCCTCATAATAGAGGAGAAGCTTATCAGCCGGGGTCAAACTAGGACTTCAGCGAGACCAGTAGGGCAGGTGTTATCTGGTGCACAGCAACATCAGACACCAACCAGACATATGCTAGGATATCATGGCTTCCAGAGGGGATCCACTTTCACTACACCTCGGGGACTGACACCTCAGCAAGGACCACAACATCAATAGCAGTGTCGACCGCAACATCAACAATTTAGGCCTGTTTAGTAGAGCAGACCATGATTTCAAGCCGGTGGGCCGTCATCTTCTACTTCAGGTACCAGGACTACTAGGCCGAAGAAGGGGTGTTGGACGTGTGGGGAGCCACAGTACGAGTGTGATTTCCCTGCGGAGAGGACTAGAGCATATGGATCGGCTTGACCCATTACCATGGGAGATTTGGTCAAGGCCCATCGGATTCTTGTAGCGATGAATAATTGCCAGGCAGAGCATCAATCGACTATGCTCGATATGACAGGTACCATCGCTCACCAAAACCTTAGTATTTTGATAGATCCCGGTGCTACCATGAGTTTCATTTCTGGTGTAGCGCTAAAAAGGATTAAGGTCAAGGCAGACAAACAAGATGAGTTTAGCTTCATAGAGAGGGCTTCGGGAGCCAAATAGAAGGTTTGAGGAAGGGTTACGGGTTGCACCATTAACATGGGAGAGTTTGTCACCAGCGCCAACCTGTACGTCACGATCTTAGGATCTTATGATGTAGTGATTGGTATGGACTGGTTGGAATCACATGAGCGATACTCAATTGTAAGATGAAACGGTTGAGCTTGGTCGATGACGAGGGACAAAGACGTGTGATCGTAGGTCAGAACTAGGTAGCTTCCATGAGGTTCATCTCTTCCTTGTAGCTACGAAAGAGCACACGCAAGGGTGAAATATTTATGCGATCTATGTGTTAAAAGAGAAGGCAGTAGCAGAAGGTCTAGAACACCTTCCGGTGGTGAGAGACTTTGTAGATGCATTTCTTGAGGAGTTACTTGGGATGCTGCCAGAGAGGGAATTGGAGTTTACTATAGACCTAAAACTGAGAACTGAACCGATAGCTATAACAAATTATCGGATGTCGACCCCGGAGTTACAGGAGTTGAAAACGCAACTAAAAGAATTGTTGGACCTGGGACTGATACATACAAGTGTGTCACCGTTGGGTGCACCTGTTACTTTCATATGAAATAAGAATGGGTCGTGGAGGCTCTACATTGACTACCATCAGTTGAACAAGGCATCAATCAAGAATCAGTATCCGTTGTTGAGGATTGATTATCTATTTGATCAAATGAAAGGCGTGATGATGTTCTCAATGATCGACTTGCAATCATGATACCACTAGTTACAGATTAAGGAAGATGATGTCCCGAAGACCGCCTTTAAGTTACAAGTTTATTGTTTTACCATTTTGTTAAGCCCTAATATTGGCTCATTACCCCTTAATTGGGGCATATTATATTAGTAATGTTATTTTATTTATGTTAGCTTTTGGCCATTAGTTGTAATTATACCTCCTAGTCTCCTATATATACCAAGGAGACATTTTCATTTTGAAACATCTTGTACTTGAACATTTAAGTGGGATAAAATGAGTTTTCCCCCTCGAAGAGGCTTATTATCTGAAATTATCTCTTTTTCAAGGCGTTGAGTACTTTTTCTATGCTATATTGATATTTGGTTCTTAACATATGGTATCAGAGCTCAAGGTCTCAGGGTTTCGCTGCTACATCTGAGACACCTTGGAATTTTTTCTATAACTTTTTTTATACAACATTTCAAAAGGAACAACTTGGAGGATATTTGGTAGATAGATCAAGGTACGTTGGGTTCAAAATTTAGCTCCTGAAGCCTTATAATTTTGGAGATACAGCCTATACAAGATAGGGTTCTGGAATCATCCTGAACTGAGTCATTGCCGAAATTTCGCTATAAATTTTTTTCTGTAACATTTTAGACACTGCACTCTGGAGGCCATTTACAAAAATTAGTAAGGTATCTTTTCTAAAAACTTTAGCTTCTGGGTCATCTTACATTTGTAGATAAACCTTGTGTAAGATAGGGTATTTGAGTGGTCCTATTGACTAGTCTCAAGAAGGTGTTCTAGGTAAAATAATCATAACTTCTTCCTAGAGTATCCAAATTGAGTGGGACTAGTTTCATTGGATTTTAGACAGTCTTTAGTATTTTGGGTGCGAGTTTCAGAATTTTATATCAATTATTTTGTGCGGGGAACTCTATACAAGTGATATCTCCTAGAAAGGACAAAAATCGACAAGTTGTGGGGAAGTTACCATAAATTCCACTTGGTACATCCAATTTTGATCAGAACTGTGGAATTACAAAGAAGAAATATCAAAGAACTACATAAAAGAAAGTTTCATACCCAGAAGAGCTGAAACTTGGGAGATACAATAGAAGAAATATTGTCTAGCAGAACCACCTCAAAATCAAGGTTCAAAAGTGATACTTGGCCAACATGCCACCCAAAAGGGGAACTTCTACACAAATTAAGCCTCTAGAAAATCCTACTTGGACTCTTGATGAATGTGAAGAAATGTGTAGGGACATAAATTATTTACAAAAGAATATAGTTACAAAAGATGAACTACAAGAGATGATGGAGGGTTTAAAAGGGGAGATCATGGAAGTATTGCAAAATTTCGTAATAGAGAAGACACCTGAAAGTGAAAATGAATCTCGTGAAATTCATAATGAGGACACAAGGAAGGTGAATCAAGAATGGAGAAACTCAAACTTTGGTTTAAAGACCAGCCACGTTCCTAAGATTGATATGAGGAAGTTTGATGGCAAGGACCCAATCACATGGATACTTCAGATGGAACAATTCTTTGATCTCCATAATGTGCCACATACACAAAAGGTACAAATTACTTCTTTATATTTAGAACCTAATCAATTTGTATGGTATTGATGGCTTTGTTCTTGCAAATCACTCATCACTTGGACAATTTTCATGAAAGAAATGATAGCACACTATGAGGATACATGGAGCAATACCTTCTTTAGACAATTGATTAATCTCAAGAAAAAGGGTTCAGTTACCGAGCACATTGAGAACTTCCAAAGATTGAATATAAAGGTAACCGATATTCTAAATGAGCACTTGATTGATGTATTCATAGGAACTTTAAAGGATAACATTCAACATGAGGTTCGCCTTTGGGAACCC
>ML782921.1:230567-250698 GCA_009831015.1 Picea engelmannii
AAAAATGACACCATTTATGGCACTTTATGGATACCACCCTCCTTCCATCACTTCTTCTCTAAAAGAAAAATCTAAGGTTCAAGTAGTGGAAGATCACATCGAGAATCAACAACAAATTCTCCAAATCTTAAAGGATAACCTGAGCATGGCACATAATCACATGAAACAACAAGTAGATCAACATCGTAGTGAAAGAAGTTTTGAAGTAGGGGATTGGGTGTTTTTAAGACTACAACCATACAAACAAATGTCCCTCAAGCAAGCCAAGAAGGATAATAAATTATCACCAAAGTATTATGGTCCTTATAAGGTGTTGCAAAAGATTGGTACTATGACATACAAATTGGAGTTGCCTGCATCTTCACGAATACACCTAGTTTTTCATGTTTCATGCTTAAAGAAGATTATGGGCGACAAGATCCCAGTTCAAACTATATTGCCAGAACTTGATGAGGAATGAAAAATCATATTAGAGACTGAAGCCATCACTCACACAAGAATTTTCCAACTGAGGAATAGATCCATTTCAGAGTGTCTCATTAAATGGGTTATGGAGGCTCTACATTGACTACCATCAGTTGAACAAGGCAACAATCAAGAATCAATTTCCGTTGCCAAGGATTGATGATTTATTTGATCAAATGAAGGGAATGATGGTGTTCTCAAAGATCGAATTGCGATCAGGATACCACTAGTTACAGATTAAGGAAGATAATGTCCCCAAGACCGCCTTTAAGTTATGAGTTTACTGTTTTACCATTTGGACTAACAAATGCCCCAGGTGTAGTTATGAGTTTGATGAATGGGGTGTTCTGGGAGTACTTGGACAATTTCGTCCAAGTATTCATTGACGATATTTTGATTTAATCTCGGATGATTAAGGAGCATGATGAGCAATTGCACTTGGTACTACAGTGTCTGCGAGAGAACAAGTCATATGGGACATTGTCCAAATGCTCATTTTATCAATCAAAGATTCACTAGTTAGGGCATGTCCTCTATGGTGAAGGCATCGCCATGGATCCAACAAACGTCGAGGCTATTATGGAATGGCTTGCACTGATGAATGTCCTGGAAATTTGTAGCTTCATGGGTTTAGCAGGATACTATTGATGGTTCATCAAGGGATGTTAGAAGAAGAACAAGAAGTTTGTTTGGACCGAGAAATGCACGGAAGGATTTTAGAGTCTCAAAGAGTTGTTGAAAACAACATCGATATTAAAGGTCCCTGACATGGACACAGACTTATTGGTATGCACTGACGCATCCAAGGAAGGCTTAGGCAGAGTCTTGATGCAAAACATATGAGTGATCACTTACATCTCGAGGAAACTGAGAAGGCATGAGGAGAACTATGTGACGCACAACTTGGAGTTGTTAGCCATCATTTATGCCTTGAAGGTTTGGAGACACTACCTTGTTGGAAGAAAGTTTGAACTAAAAACAGACCACTGTGAACTACAACACATGTTTACAAAAAGTGACCTGAACGCACGACAATGACGTTGGTCTGAATTTCTTAGTAAGTATGACTTCAAGATTAATTACATAAAAGAAATAGTAAACTGAGTGCCAAATGCATTGAGTCAGAGACCACGCATATTTTCGGTGCTGTCTCTTCAGACAAATCTATGTGAAAAGATTCTAACTTTACAACGTGATGATGACTGGTACAAAGAGGTCAAGGGTTTTATCAGAAAAAACACAATGATGGTACCAAGATTTGAAGGATTTACGTTTGACGACAATGGATTATTGAGGTTTAAAAATCAGATTTACGTGACGCCGAACGACGAGTTGAGGATGCTAATCCTAAGAGAGGCTCATAGAGCCATATACATGGCTCACTCGGGAGTCATGAAGATGAGGGCAGACCTTAAACCCTTATTCTTCTGTAAGGTAATGAAGGTAGACATAGTTAACTATAAGGTCAAATGTCTAAAATGTCAGCAGGTAAATGCTAAACGTAGACATCCAACAGGATTACTACAACCACACGCTATTCCAAAATCGAAATGGGAGGTTATTTCGATGGAGTTTATTGTTGGATTTCCACTAACGGCAAAGAGGCATGCCTCGATTTTCGTAGTAGTAGACACTTTGAAAAAGAGTGCTCACTTTATTCCTGTGCATACTATGTATCAGGTACTTGACATAGCTAGAGTTTTCATTAGTGATATGGTGAGGCAGCATGGTGTGCCTAAGAGGATTATATCTGATCATGGATCGTTGTTTATTGAACGATTTTGGATGAGTTTCCAAGAGGCCTTGGGAACCCAACTTAAATTTAGTACTGCGTACCACGTGGAGACTGACGGGAAGACTGAATGAATGAACCAGACCTTGGAGGATATGTTGCGCATGTATGTTATGGACCAACAAAAGTGTTGGGAAGAATTCTTCCACTGGTGGAATTATGTTATAACAACAGTTACCAAAGCACCATTAAGATGGAGCCCTTCAAGTTTCTTTATGGGTGACTGTGTCAGATGCCTTTGAGTTGGGATCGGATTTTGGATAGGGTCCTGGTGGGACCAGAAGCGATCCAAGAAGTGAAAGAGAAAATACAAAACATAAGACAAAGGATTAAGGAAGCGCAGAATCAAAATAAAGGTTATGTTGATGCGCATCATGTCGACCATATTTACGATGTGAAAATCAAGTATTTTTGTAGTGGAAACCACATAAGAGTATGATCAAGTTTGAAAAATGGGATAAACTATATCCTACGATATTTTGGAAAAGAGAGGCTCGTTAACTTTTGAATAGCCTTGCGGATTCTTGAAGCGTATGCATAATGTCTTTCACGTTTCTGTCTGAGACATCAATTAGTGATCCCACACATGTTTTGATTTGAGCACCTTGCGGGTGTCGGATGAGGGTGCACTCATGGCTGATCTGATCTGCATCCTGGATGATCGCGTTTGACAGCTACGACGTCGAATAGTAGAGTAGGTCAAGGTCCAGTGCGATAGCTATAGTCTACACTCGGCGACCTGGGAGGACGCATATGACATGCGCCAATAGTTTTCATTTTTCTTTGATAGATAGACTTATGATACTGTGATACACATTATTTGGAACTTATATTGTGAAACTTAGGGATGAATTTTAGACCAAGAGGGCATGTATGTAACATCTTGCTCTTGCGCACTGAGCGAACTTATTCCTTGAGGACACTTTCTTGCAAGTGATATGAATTGTTATACTATTAAACATTTGATTTTGATTATGAGGCGTTATGGGTTGATGACATGTTTTTTTACTACATTGACATAGACAAGTTCTACTGACTCGGTTTTACTGAGTGTACAGAATTTTGGACCTCGAGGATGCAGAGGCATCGATGGAAACCCTTTGACTCTGGATCGAGTCGGAGAGTGTACCATTGGGATTTGATTGTTTTAAATGTGATATTAGTGCATCTGATTGGATGATATGGTATGGATATATTCTGACATGATTCAATGATGATGTAGGTTGACGATAGCTTGCCGACCAGACTCACATGTGGAGTAAAGGGGTCACGCAGGACTACCAAAGAGGTTGAGGGAGAGGTGTGGATAGTATCCCTGCCACAACCTACTAGCACTCCTGTTGTAGCTCGAATTGTAGGTTAATGTTTACCTCGTTTGAGAGGATCCATGATGTCATGAGGGAAGACTACGACAGTCACTCACAATGATTCTAAGGGGCACGCAATAAGGTGGGGGCCTTATTCCTTAGAGGCCCTTAGTCTCCCACAAGTTCACTTAGCAGAGTATTGACTCCAGGATTTTTTGATGTCTACCAAGTTAGTCAAGAGGCAAGTGGCACCCTTGGAGCACGTGGTGCTTCTTAAAGGGCATGTCGTGCAATAAAAATGGAAAGAGGCAAGTGGCACCCATGGAGCACATAGTGCGTCATGAAGGGCACTTCGTGTAAGGGAAACATGTTAGGACAAGTGGCACACTTGGAGCATGTAGTGCGTCCTGAAGGGCACGCCGCGTTTTTGATGATAAATGAATGAACCTAGATGGCCTTAGGATGAATAATGTGTTAGGAAATTTTAAAAACAAATTTCCCTAATAAAATGTCTCCCAACACAAAAATTTAAGGTCTAGGTCTAAATTATGCTAGTGGTAAAATTATATATATATATATATATATATATATATATAATCTTCCTTAAATATTGTAACAAGAAGGTGGTAAGCAATTTAATTAAATCATAAAAATCTCTTAGGATAAAATTTAAAAAGGGAATTAATTGTTTTATTTTTTATGATAATTTAAAATTTATTAATTAAAGAGGGAAAAGGGTTAGTTTCTACACCTGCCAATTTGAGTTCTAAATGAAAAATGGAAAAAGGGGAATTCTAAAACAAATAGGAATCTAGGAAAAGAGGGAAACATAAAAAGAAAAGGGAAACACGCGAAAAAAAGTAGAAAGTCAAACTTAGTAAGGTATCTACCATTAAGAACTTTTTAATTTAAAACTTAACTATAAAATTAATAATGGGGAAAGTCATTAAAACCTGTAAGAGAATTTGGGGACACCTAGGAGCGATTCTAGGAGTGAATCTAGGTGGGTGAGCGAAATAATGGAAATTAATTAATTAAAGAAATTAATTTGTGGATGAAGGAAGGGGATGGGTGGCACTTGTACGGAGAGGAATTTTTAGGAATTGATTTTTAAAACTTTAATTAAATGACATTTTAGGAAAGTAAGGGACTTGGAAACTCTATATAATGAAGAGAGGAGAAGGATGAAGGATCTCTTCTATTTGTGTAACGTTACGCTGTAGAAATCTCTACTTGAATGACTTAGCTTGTGGGATTTCGGATACCTAGCTCGCTGAGGAGTGGTAGCTCAGCCTTGCGAGGCAAGTTGAGAGCTAGCTCATTCTCTGGTTAGCGTACATGGCCCCTTTGCAGATCTGGGGGCTACGGTGGAAGAAGAGTGCCCCTAACATTGGCTGGGAGGTACCGGTGAAGTATCCTCAGTCGGCAAGCAGGTGTTTCACGGGCCGAGCGGGACATCAACTCAGAGCGGGCGATCAAGCAATGGTACACTTTCTTCATTTTGTATGGTAGATTGTAGTAGTAATATGATTCAGATCTGCATGTTTAGTGGGTAACTAAATTGATTGTCTAGCATTCTAGTTGTTGACTAAATTTTTCTTAGACTAACTCGATGATTGATTGGCTCCCATGGCCTTCAATTCCTGGCATGTCTTGACCACCTTAGGTGTATTGATTTGTGAAGTTTGTGGTTGTCTTTCCCTTCATCCCTAGATCATCAGTCCTTGCCTGAGAAGTCGGCCAGGAGCCTGATCTATGGTCATTGCTTCGGCGTTAACAGACCTATGGATGTCAACGCCCTGCTTTTTTGTGCATGGATGATGAGAGAAGGACATTCCTGTCAGTCGTCTACCTTCATTCTTGTCCTTGGATGATTGTTGATTTTTCCATTTGGAAAATACATCTACATATGGATTATCTTGCATCCTAGTTGGTTTTTCTTTTCACCTTGATTGATAGCATCCCTGTGATCATTTACATGACTTTTCCCATTGGATCCTTGTGTTTTTCTTACTGTTGTTTGCATTGTATTGGTATTATGGAAATGGAAAAATGAGTTGATTTCATGCCTGCATTTTTGTATTGGTAACCTGGAATGGAAAAACATTTTTATTTGTTATTCTTGTCTGCATTTTTATATTTGGTATTCTGGCAATGGAAAAATGAATTGATTTCATGTCTGCATTTTTGTATTGGTATCCTGGAATGGAAAAATGGTTTTATTTGTTATTCTTGTCTGCGTGGTACACTTTATTGACAACCATTTTTACTGAGCCTTCCCTCGAATGAAAACCATCGATTCTACATTCACTGGGTGTATTCACAATTTATATTCAACATTTTTTTATTTATTTACAGTTAAAGATGGGTCAGCAAATTCTAGTGATAATTGCCCACGATTGTTTTACTTACCCAAAGATTTTCTTAATCCTTCGACTATGTATTTTCTGTGTGAAAGACGATGTTCTATAGTGAAGTGGTGGGGGTTAATGGCGGCAAGTCCCCTTTGATGTTTAACAACATTTTTAGTTATCATGCTGAATTGATAGTGAAATCATGCATTAGATGGCAACGATTTTCCTCACTGAATGTTGGTGATTTCATTGCTAAATTGACAGTGAAATCATGCCTTGGATGGCAACGATTTTCCTCACTAAATGTTGGCGATTTCATTGCCGAATTAACAATGAAATCGTGCCTTGGAAGGCAATGATTTTCCTCACTAAATGCTGGTGATTTCATTGTTGAATTGACAGTGAAATCATGCCTTGGATGGCAACGATTTTCCTCATTGAATGCTGGCGATTTCATTGCCGAATTGACAGTGAATTTGTGCCTTGGATGGCAGAAAATTTCCCTTATTAAATGTTGTATTTTATATACCTTTATTGACAGCGAATCCGTGCCTTGAATGGTAGTGTATTTTATCTTGTTGCTTGTGTTTTTATACCTTCTTTGAATGCATTTTTTTGGTTAAAGTAACTGTCAGAATTGGTTGCTGCATTGACTGAGTGTTTCCCTTGTGAATGACTACATTTTACCCCTGTGTCTATGATTTTACTTTACCTATGGCTCGAAGTTAGACTTGTTGGCCTTGGGTTTAAGTTTTTTTTTCCCTTATTGGTACACCATATTTAATACTTAATGGATTATATTACCTCAACGATTGAGAATTGGTATGGCTGTAATTGTGCAATGCCATTCGATAGCTAATTTAATTCATGAGAAACTAAGTTATTTGTATGCATTTGAACTGTCACCGTTGTTATTTATATATGAGAAAACTTCAGTTCATTATTGAGTAATAGACAACATAATTGTACCAATTGAGTAATAGACATACTTGATAGTTAATTTAATGCACAACTTGAGTAATAGACGTTCTTGGAATTTGAATTAATACCAATTGCTTCAGCGTATTTGTTTCTGGAAAACGCCCCCCCCCCCCTTTTCTTATTTAGCAATGATAATTATTGTTGTAGGGTATCTTGTAACAATGGCATCAAGTGCATTATGTGGCTCCGAATGACATCTAATCATGATCAGGCATTTGGCATTTAAATCTCATTAAATGTATGCGGCAATTAAACCTAGTTAGATGAATATGGCATTAATCTCATTAAATACTTACGGCAGTAAATCTCATTGATTGTGTATGGCATTAATTTCTCATTGAATCTATAGCGACCTTTCATGTAACGTGTAACTTGATTTTTTGGGGGCTTTTATAGCTTGTAATGAATAGCTTGGTTGTATGCAATGTTTAGCTTGTTTTAAGTAACGCTTAAAAATAGCATTAACTCTCGTTGAATAACATCAAGGTGACATTTATTCATAAATAAAAAGATAGCATAACAATTCCTTGAATTTCATCATTTGGATTTTATTTGACCTTAGTAGCTTGGAATAACTCAACCTTTGCACGTAGACTACCAGCTTACCAGTTATTGTATGGGTGGTTGACAAAGTCATGTTTTGCCTTGTGTCTTCCCTCAGTGTCTTCCTCTGGTATCTCGTCAACCTATTTTCAGGGTATGGGCGTGGTTTCTTATCGGTATTCAGCTCCTAGCGCATTGGATTCTCTAGAGTCCTTGATCTAGATAGGATTTGTGGTACCAAGTTTATTGACGCGCCTATCACCTGGGGACAACATGATTCCTAATGTTGGGATCATGGCACACCCTATTGGAGAGAAGTGATCGAGAGATTGGACGGTTTTGATGCGTTCTGTGTGAGTGTTGTCGAGCATTGTAAGTTTATTTAGGTGCAAGGGTGGAATGCCTTCATGCGTTGGTTCACGCACCTTGAGTTTCTAGTCTTGGTTCGTCAAGTCCATGGTGTCGGGATGGGGATGTTGTCGTTGAGCTTGTAGGTGAGGTCGTGTTTCCGTCGGGTGGGTAGTCTTTCTATCCTTGTTGTTCTTCGCACGTTTCGCCCAACTGCACTAGAGCCAGTGCGTGGATTCATCATTGCCTATTGCCTGGAATGTGTGCTTGCGCTCGTCATTAGTCGTGTGGTTAACTGTTGTTGTCGTCTCCTCTTTCCTTCCACACACAAAAAAAATTGCACAACTGTTTCTCTTGTAGACGTAACGATGGGGTCGTCACAATGTTGTCCAGAAGGCCCTCATTGCTGAGGAGGAGATTATCATCGGGGGTCAGAGCAGGACTCCAGCGAGACCAGTAGGGAAGGTTTCATTGGGTGCACAACAACATCAGACACCAGCTAGACATACGTTGGGATATCGTGGCTTCCAGAGGGGATCCACTTTCACTACACCTCGACGACTGACACCTCAACAATGGACACCTTATCAGGGACCACAACATCAAAAGCAATAGTTTAGGCCTGTTCAGTAGAACAAACCAGGATTCCAGGTTGATGTGCCATCGTCTTCTACTTCGAGTACCAGGAGTACTAGATTGAAGAAGGGGTGTTGGACGTGTGGGGAGCCACACTACCAGCGTGACTTCCCGGTGGAGAGGACTAGAGTGTCTAGATCAGCTGGACCCACTACCATGGGAGATATGGGCAAGGCCCTTCGGATTCATACAACAGTGAATAACCGCGAGAAAGAGCATCAATCGATTGTTCTCGAGAGGACAAGAACTGTCTCTAACTAGACCCTTAGTATTTTGATAGATCTCATTGCTATTGAGAGTTTCATTTCTGGTGCAATGCTAAAAAGGGTTAAGGTAAAGGTAGCCAAATAGGATGAGTTTAGATTCGTAGAGATGGCTTCGAGAGACAAAAAAAAGGTTGGAGGAAAGGTTACGGGTTGTATCCTTAACCTGGGAGAGTTTGTCCCCAGGGCCAACCTGTACATCACGATCTTAGGATCTTATGACGTCGTGATCGGTATGGACTAGCTGGAATCGCATGAGGTGATAATCAACTGTAAGATGAAATGGTTGAGCTTGGGCGATGATGAGGGAAAGAGACGTGTGATTGTAGGCTGGAACCAAAGATTTTCCTTGAGGTTCATCTCTTCCTTGTAGCTTCAGAAGAGCATGTGCAAGGGATGTAAGCTTTATGCGATCCTTGCGTTAAATGAGAAGGGAGTAGCGAAAGGTCTAGAACACCTTCCTGTGGTGAGAGAGTTTGCAGATGTATTTTCGGAGGAGTTACCTAGAATTCTTCCAGAGAGGGAATTGGAGTTTAGTATAGATCTAAAACCAGGAAATGAACCGATAGATAGAACACCTTATCGGATGTCGACCCCAGAGTTACAAGAGTTGAGAATGGAATTGAAGGAATTTTTGGACCTGGGACTAATACGTTCAAGTGTGTCACCGTGGGGTGCATCTATTATTTTCATACGATAAAAGGATGGGTCGTGGAGGCTTTGCATTGACTACCGTCAATTGAACAAGGCCCTGATCAAGAATCAATATCCATTGCCAATGATTGATGATATGTTCGATCAGATGAAGGGTGTGACGATGTTCTCAAAGATCGATTTACGATCAAGGTATCACCAATTAAGGATAAAGGAGGATGATGTCCCTAAGACCGCCTTTAAGACGATGTTTGGACATTATGAGTTTACTATTTTACCGTTTGGACTGACAAACGCCCTAGTGGTATTTATGATTTTGATGAACAGGGTGTTCCACGAGTACTTGGACAATTTCTTCCAAGTATTCATTGACGATATTTTGATTTACTCTCGGACGATGGAGGATCACGACGAGCACTTACGCTTAGTACTACAGTGTTTGCGAGAGAATAAATTGTATGGGAAGTTGTCCAAATGCTCATTTTATCAATCAAGGATTCACTAATTGGGGCATGTCATCTCTGACGAAGGTATCGCCATGGATCCAGCAAAGGTCGAGGCTATTATGGAATGGCCTACACCGGTGAATATCCCAGAAGTGCATAGCTTCATGGGTTTAGTAGGATACTATCGACGGTTCATTGAGGAATTTTTGAAGATAGCAAATCCGATCATGGAGTTGCAGAAGAAGAACAAGAAGTTTTTTTTGATCGAGAAATGTGTAGAAGATTTTAGGAGGCTCAAGGAGTTGTTGACAATGACACCGATACTAAAAGTCCCTGACATGGATGCAGGCTTCTTGGTATGCACTGACGCATCCAAGGAGGGCTTAGACAGAGTCTTGATGCAAGACAATAGAGTGATCGCTTACATATCAAGGAAACTAAGAAGGCATGAGGAGAACTACACGACACACAAGCTGGAGTTGTTAGCCATCGTTTATGCCTTGAAGGTTTGGAGACACTACCTTTTTGGACAAAAGTGTGAACTAGAAACATACCACTGTGGACTACAACACATATTTATGCAAAGCGACCTGAACGCGCGACAATGGCATTGGTCAGAATTTCTTAGTGAGTACAACTTCGAGATTACTTACATAAAAGGAACAGTGAATCGAGTGGTAGATGCATTGAGTCGGAGACCACACAACTTTTTGGTGTTGCCTCTTTAGATGAATTTACATGAAAAGATTCAACTTTACAGTGTGATGATGACTAGTATAGAGAGGTCGAGGGTTTTTTCAGACAAAACACAATGATGGTACCAAGATTCGAAGGATTTTTGTTTGATGACGATGGCTTATTGAGGTTTAAAAATTGGATTTACGTACCACCGAACGATGAGTTGAGGAGATTGATCTTAAGCGAGGCTCACAGAGAAGTTTACATGGCTCACCTGGGAGTCACAAAGATAGGACCAAACCTTAAAAACTTATTATTATATAAGGGAATGAAGGAAGACATAGTCAACTATGTGGCCAGATGTCTAGAACGTCAGTAGGTAAAGGCTGAACATAGACACCCAGTAGGATTACTACAGCCACACGCTATTTCGAAATCAAAATGGGAGGTTATTTCGATGGATTTTATTGTTGGATTGCCACTGACGGCAATGAGACATGACTTGATTTTCATAGTAGTAGACACTTTGAAAAAGAGTGCTCACTTTATTCTTGTGCGTACAATGTATCAGTCACCTAACATAGCTATATTTTTCATCAGTGAGATTGTGAGGTTGCACGGCGTGCCTAAGAGAATTATATCCGATCGAGGATCGGTGTTTACTAGATGATTTTGGATGAGTTTCCAAGAGGCCTTAGGAACCCAACTTAACTTTAGTATGACATATCACTCGGAGACTGATAGGAAGACTAAATGAATGAACCAGACCTTGGAGGACATGTTGTGCATATACATGATGGACCAACAAAAGCATTGGGAATAATTCTTGCCACTGGTGGAATTCACTTATAACAAGAGTTACCAAAGCACCATTAAGATGGAGTCTTTCGAGTTTTTTTACGGGTGACTATGTCGGACGCCTTTGAGTTGGGATTGGCTTGAGGATAGGGTCCTGGTGGGACCAGAAGAGATCCAAGAAATGGAAGACCAAATGAAAACAATAAGACAAAGGATTAAAGAAGCGCAGGATTGACAGAAGAGTTATGTTGATGCGCACCGTGTCGACCACAGTTATGAGGTTGGTGATCGAGTATTCTTGCGGGTTAAATAGCATAAGAGCTCGATCAAGTTTGGAAAAGGAGCTAAACTCTCTTCTAGGTTTGTGGTACCTTTCAAAATTGTGGAGAGAAAGGGGCCCGTGGCCTATCGACTAGCCTTTCCTGATTCTTTGAGGCCTATGCATGATGTTTTTCATGTATCTGTTTTGATACATTATATTAGTGATCCTACACATGTTATTGACATGAGTTCCTTGCAGGCATCGGACAAGGGGGCACTCAAGGCTGAGCCGATCTGCATGTTGGATCATCACATTCAATAACTATGACATCTAACGGTAGAGCATGTCAAGGTCAAGTGGGAAAGCTATAGTCCGCACTCAGTGACCTAGGAGGGCGCATATGTTATGCACCAACAATTTCCATTTTTGTTTGATAGATAGACTTATGATACTGTGATACACTTTATTTCGACAGTTATACTATGAAACTTTGGGACAAAGTTTAGACCAAGAGGGGGTGTATGTATCATCCCTCTCTTGCGCACTGACCAAACTTATTCTTTGAGGACACTTTCTTGCAAGTGATCCGAATTCTATGCTTTTAAAACTTTGATTTTGATTATGAAGCATTATGGGTTGATGACATGTTGTTTAACTGCATTGACATAGATGGGTTCTATCGACTCGGTTTTTTTGAGTGTGCAGGATTTTGGACCTTGAGGATGCAGATGCATCGATGGAACCCCTTAAACCGCGGATCGAGTCAGGGAGTGAACTAATGGGGTTTGATTGTTTTATATGCGATATTGGTGCATATGATTAGATGATATGATATGGATATATTTCTGACATGATTCATTGATGATGTAGGTTGACGATAGCTTTCCGACCAGACTCACATGTTGCGTAGAGGGGTCACTCACGACTACCAGAGATGTTGAGGGAGAGGTGTGGAAAACAACCTTGCCACAACCTACTAGCACTCCCGCCGTGGCTCAAACTATAGGTTAACGATTACTTAGTTCAAGAGGACCCACGATGCCATGAGAGAAGACTGGGACAGTTGCTGACGGTGATTTTAAGGGGCATGCAATAAGGCAAGGGCATTATTTCTTAGAGGCCCTTAGTCTCCCACAAGTTCACCTGGCGGAATATTGAATCCAGGGGTTTTTGATGTCTACCAAGTCATTCAAGAGGTGAGTGGCACCCTTGGAGCACGTGGTGCGTCCTGAAGGGCATGTTTCTCAAGAAAAATGGAAAGAGGCGAGTGACACCCTTGGAGCACGTAGTGCGTCCTGAAGGGCACGTCGCGCAAGGGAATAGATGAGGTGAGTGGCACCCTTGGAGAACCTAGTGCATCCTGAAGGGAAAGTCACATTTTTAATGATAATCGAATGAACCTAGATAGCCTTAGGACGAATAACGTGATAAGAAATTTTTAAAACAATTTCCCTAATAAAATATCGCCCAGCATGAAAATTTAAGGTCTAGGTCTAAATTATGCTAGTGGTAAAATTTTATCTATTATATATATATATATATATATATATAAAAAATAAAAATAAAACCAAAATAAATAATAAATATAATCTTGATTAAATCTTGTAACAAGAAGGGAGTAAGAAATTTAATTGATTCATAAAAATCTGTTGGAATAAAATTTTGAAAAAGGAATTAATTGTTTTGTTATTTTATGATAATTTAAAATCTTTTAATTAAAAAGGGAAAAGGGAAAAATTTAATTTATACACTTGCCAATTTGAGTTCTAAATGAAAAGGGGAAAGGGGGAAATCTAAGATATTTATGAAACTAGGAAAAGAGGGAAACATAAAAAGAAAAGGAAAACACAAGGGGAAAATCAAAAAGTCAAACTTAGTAAGGTATCTAACATTTAAGAGCTTTCTAATTTAAACTAAACTAGCAATTTAATAATGGGGAAAGTCATTAAAACCGATAAGGGAATTTTGGGACACCTAGGAGCGATTCTAGGAGTGACTCTAGGTGGGTGAGGGAAATAGGGGTAGTTAATTAATTTATGGAGGAATGAAGGGGATGGGTGACACTTGTACGGGGAGGATTTTTAGGATTTAATTTATTAAAGATTAATTTAAATGGGATTTTGGAAAGGTAAAGGAGTTGCAAACTCTATATAATGGAGGGAGGAGAAGCAGGAAAGATCTCCTCTGTTTTGTGTAATGTTACACTGTAAAAATATCTACTTGAATGACTTAGATTGTGGGATTTGGGATACCCAGCTCTGTGAGGAGTGGTAGCTCGGCCTTGTGAGGTGAGCTGGGAGCTAGCTGATTCTCTAGTTAACGTGTGTGGCCCCTTTGCGGCTCGGGGGGATAAGGGGGAAGAAGAGTACCCCTAGCATTGGCTAGGAGGTACCAGTGAAGTCTCATCAGTCGGCAAGCAGGAGTTCCACGGAGCAAATAGGACGTTAACTCAGAGCGGGCGATCAGGCAACAATACACTCTCTTCATTTTGTATGGTAGATTGTTGTAGGATTTATGCTTGGATCTGCATCTTTAATTGTGTAAGTAAACTGATTTTTTAGATTGATGACTAAAATTTTTCATAGCCTAGATCGATGATTGATTGACTCCCATGGCCTTCGTTTGTCTGCATGTCTTGACCGCCTTGTGGTGTATTGATTGTGACCATTGTGGTTATTTTTCCTTTCATCCCTAGCTCATCATTCCTTGCCTGAGATGTTGGACAGGATCTTGTTCTATGGTCGTCGATTCAGAGTTAATAGACCTATGGATCTCAACATCCCGCTTTTCTGTGCCAGGATGATGAGCGAAGGACATTTCTATCATTCGTCTACCTCTGTTCTTGTCCTTGACTGATTGTTTATTTTTCCATCTCGCAAATACCTCTACATATGGATTATCTTATGTCCTGGTTTTTTTTTCTTTGCGCCTTGACTGATAGCATCCATGCGATCATTTCCATAACTTTTCCCATTGGATCCTTGCATTTATCTTACTGTTGTTTGCATTGTATTGGGTATTCTGGCAATGGAAAAATGAAATGATTTCATGTCTGCATTTTTTTTTATATATTTGGTATTCTGGCAATGGAAAAACGAAATGACTTCATGCCTGCATTTTTTATATTGGGTATTCTGGCAATGGAAAAATGAATGATTTCATGTCTTCATTTTCTTATATTTGGTATTTTGGTAATGGAAAAACGAAATGACTTCATGCTTGCATTTTTATATTTGGTATTCTGGCAATGGAAAAATGAAATGATTTCATGTCTTCTTTTTATTATTTGGTATTCTAGCAATAGAAAAAATAAATGACTTCATGTCTGCATTTTTACATTTGGCATTCTGGCAATGGAAAAACAATTAAATTTGTAAGTATGCGTCTTGCACTTGAGAATTTCTATTTTTTTTATTACCTCTTGCCTAACAATTCGCCCCTCTCTGGACTGCATTTCGTTTTACTGCTCGGGCAATTTTTTCCCTTGTTGAAGACTGATTTAAGCATTAAAAGGTTAATTATATTGGATTCATGGGAATGCCCACGTTTTGTCTTTTAAAAGCTTACTGATATGCTCTTGAATTACCCACAATTTTGTCATTTAATTCGAGACTGAGATCGTTGTGGAATGCCCATGTTTTTTCTTAAAAATTGACTGTGTTGCTGTAGAAATCACCCATGAATTTGGCCATTTAAATCATAAATTTACTTGTTGGAAAGACCACCGTTTTGATAATTAAAAATTGACTCTATTGTTGTAGAAATCACTCACGAATTTAGCCATTTAAATCATAAATTTGCTTGCTGGAAAGACCATGGTTTTGATAATTAAAAATTGACCATGTTATTGTAGAAATCGCCCACGAATTTATCCATTTAAATCATAAATTTACTTGTTGTGAATTGACCACTTTTTCCTTTAAAAACTTGTCTGCGTTTTTCTGTTGAAGGCCCACGAATTTGCCATTTAATGTGTGGCTAAGGTTGTTGTAAATGCCCACGGTTTTTCCCAACAAAGATTGACTGTAATTGCAGTAGCGCCCATGAATTTTGTTGTTAAAACTGGCGACTTTGTTTCCGCTTTAATTGGCCACGAAATTGCCATGATTTAGATGATTGCTTTTCCTGTTACCCACCCCGAATTCCCCACCAATTGTGGGTTATGTTTGCATTTGAAAGGCCTCAAGTTTGCCTCAATTATTGACTGCCCCTTTAACCTAGAAACAACAATAATGGCTACAATGATGTCTTGGGTCCATTAATTGCCTTGATTTTTGCCAGCGAATTAAATGGTTGACAATTGAGTAAATGACTTGTTATTGCTAGATTCATTGTTAAGTATTTGTCATATTAAACGCTAGAACAATTGCTACAACAATGTTAATGGTCAACATATTCATTCTTATTGATTAAATGCCACAACGAGTTAAATGGTTAACAATTAGGTAAATCACCTTGTTATTGCACTACTAATTGTTATCTTAATAGTCATGTGAATTGCCTTGTTACTGATATATCAATTGCATATTAACTAACACGTTAAATGCCTTATTATTGATATATTACTTGTTATGACAACAGTCATGTAAACTATCTTGTTATTTCTAAATTAATTGTTATGTTATTCATTATGTTAATTGACTTGTTAACTGCTATATTAATTGTTATGTGACTACTGTGTTAATTGCCTTGTTAAAATGTTACAACGATGTTAATAGTAAGTAGTTTCCTTCTCATTGATAGTAGATAACTAGCGTTGTTAGTTCAGTGAGTATAACTAGACTACATGATGAGATTTAATTGTTCGTAAGTGTTATAATGATAACATTCTACTTTAAGATTGTTAATGGTCTTATTTAAGTTAATGACTAGTTGTAACTTAGACGTGCCCTGTCTAGAATGGCAACTCATGTTAAAATAGATTGTAATCATTGACTAGTTAGACTGGGTGGTTGCTTGGGTCATGGACGATGTCGGGAATTGGCTTGCATCATCCCTTGTCTTCGTTGTGGTGCTTTGACGACCTGTTGTTGGGGTATGGGTGTGGTTTCTTCTCAGTATTCAGTTTCTAGTGTGTCTGATTTATCTAGATTCCTTGGTCCAGATAGGATGTGTTATGTGCCAAGGTTATTGACGCACCTATCACCTAGGAATAACATGATCCCTGATGAGGGGATCATGGCATGCCTTGGGGGATAGCGACGAATGAGAGATTGGCCGGAGTAGGTGCCTTTGTGTGAGTTTTGTCGAGCATGCAAGTTGGTTTTGGCACAAGGGTTGAATGCCTTCAGGCGTTAGGTCCACGTGCCTTGAGGTTCTAGTCTTTTTTCATCTAGGCCGTGATGTCGACACGGGGATGTTGTCCCTGAGCTTGTAGGCATGGTCATGTTGTGTCAGGCGGGTAATCGTCCTCCTTGTTATTATGTGCATGTTTTTCTAGTTGTCTTTGTGCATGTGTGTGGTGTCATAGTGACATGTTGCCTGGACTACGTGCTTGCGTTCATCGTCAGTGGTGTGGTTAAATTGTTGTCATCGTCACATCTTGCCTCTTAAATCCTAAAAACAAAAAACAAAAATTCACTTGTTGTCGTAATGATGCGGTCGTTACAAGAGACATGACCTCAACAATTAGTAAGATTCCGACCAAAATCTTAAAATCAACCCCTTAATCGAAAAAAATGTGTTAGTATTAGTGTCCTTTTTATTTTAGACCTATAATTGCATTATTGTTGAAGCTATGACTTAAAAAATCACCATTGTTTCAATCAAAATCATCTCGCTTATCCAAACTTATTTTCTTTTTAAAGAAAAACATAAAAATAAAAAAGTAAACAAAATCTTTCAAAAATTAAAAAAATATAAATAAAAAAAATAAAAAATAAATTAGAAATGATAAAAAAAATTAAAAAAAAGATTAAGATTTTTTTTTTATAAAATATAATTACAAAAATATCACAAAGAAAAACATAACAAATAATCTTTAATTTTTATTATAAAAAAACAAAAAACATTTAAAAACTTAAATAAAAAATCTTATGTTTAAAATACAAAAATTTAAAAACTTAAGTTAAAAATACAAAATTATAAAAAATATCAGAAAACCCTTAAAAAAGAAATGACCCTTCCCATTTTATAATTTTTAATCCTTCCTTCCACTTTATAATTTTATAATTTTATTTTTTTTAATCATGAAAATCAATAATAAATAATTTTTAATCCTTCTTTCCACTTTATAATTTTATAATTTTAATAATTTTTAATCCTTCTTTCCACTTTATAATTTTATATATATATTTTTTTTAATCATAAAAATCAATAATTGATAAGTTTGCTTTGAATTATTTCAACTATAACCCACAAATATATTTTATAATTCTTTTATTATATAAAATAATTATAATGCCAGGAGGATAAATTCTGAAAATTGCCCCCTCCCTTTCGACCATCAAACTTATAGTTAAATTTGTTTTTAATTTTAATTTTATTATATAAAATAATTATAATGTCACGAGGATAAATTCTGAAAATTGCCCCCCTCCCTTTTCACAACCAAACATATATATATATATAATTTTATTTTTTAATAAATTGTAAATATTTAATTTTTTTTGATAACCTGGAAAGAGAACATGTTAATAGAAGTGGAAATGGTAGTTGCAAAATTATGATAGAGTTCTTCAATGGTGTCCCTATAAGTTAGGAGATTTAATTTACTATTTAAATCATTTAAGAAAAGGTCAAATTTACTTTTGTTAAAGCACAAATTCCTTCGATTATCAGAATTCTCTTCAATGTCACTCATGTGCATGGAGAAGTTTAGAATTAATGTTAAAGGTTTATGATCAAAGTTAGGCTCATGGTCATTTAAAAGGTCAAAAGTTCATATTTGGTTGGAAAGGAGGATACAATATATCACATTATCTAGGACACTACTACCTATCCCATGAATACAAGTCATCTGGTTGGAGTTTGGCCACTTCATTCCCCCATTGAAAATTATTAGGTCCCCCATTGAAAATTATTAGGTCTTGAGAACTGCAGACCTTGACCAACTCAGTACCAAACAAATTCTCAATCAAGTCTTTAGAACTTCTTTTGTAGATATTAGATAAAACAAGGTCCTCATCTAGAAATAAAGGATTATGGTTGCAATCAATACTTAAAAGAGTATCTTTTTTAGTTGCATTCCTAGCATTAAAGTCTCCAAGSAGAGTATATTTTTTAGTTGCATTCCTAGCATTAAAGTATCCTAGTAGGAGGATATTACCTTCATTTTTTAAACTATAAATATCTTGTTCGAAATTATTATAGGGACAATTGTTATCTAGATTGTTTTTCTTATAAAAAGTAGAATTAATAGGTACAAAATAACAAATTGCTATATACATCTTCTTAGTGTTGGTGTCTGAAATTTCTATCCAAATGTATTGATTGAGAGAGTGAATCTTATGAAGTTGAATGTGAGGAGAAATGTTCTTTCTAATGTAACAAGCTATGCCTCATATCCCTTTATGGTGGGATTTTTTTTTCTATGCTGACAACAAGACAAATCCTTCTATGTTAGGGACCTTAGACTCCTCATACTCCCAAGTTTCAACTAGACAAATAATATCAATATCACTCATGTTCCAATTTATCATAGGACCTTTTCACCATGGAAAGCCATGATAGTTGCAAAAAAGGATCCCGAATGTCCCAATTTCCTATTTATCATTATCCTTCTCGTGTCTATCCCTAACAATAGTTTTTTTATTTATAATTATTGCCCATTTTCCTTCTTTCCTGGTTTCTTTTACCTTTTGAACTTCCTTTCTTAATTCATCTTGATCTTCGGGAATGAGGTATTGATTTATAAATATGCACCATTTTTAAGATCGAAGATTTACTAACTTTGTTATATTTATGGTTATAACAACTTACTTTGATACAAATCAACATATCTTTGTGATCAATTATTTTTCCTAGCCTCTTTGCTTCTATGAGGTAAGTTGTATCAATTTGTGATTTATTATTTAATTTTTCTTTTACTATTGCTAGTATCCTCCTCTTCTTGTTCTTTTATACCAAAAATGAGGTTCAAGGCTATTTTGTTACACTGATGATCCAATTCGATTAACTTTTTCATTTCCCCTTTGATGGGTTTGATATCCAATTTGTTTTCCATATTATCAAGGGTCAAATTGTTGGTTAGCATTTCTTCTAGGTATTTAATTGTGATTTTCTTCAACCTCTCCTTCTTGGGTTGATTATTTATGTTTTTTCATTTCTTGAATCCTATCATTCATTGTCTACAATTCACTCTTGAACCCTAAGAATCTATCCTCTATTTGAGTTTTAATGATACCTTTTAAGAGTCTAATTTTTTTATCAATCATTGCCTCTAGCTCTATTTGGACTTTTAAGTCTCTTTCTTTGTAAAGGATATCTAGAGTGATTTTGGAGGGCCTCCCCTGTTAGGATGAATTTTTGGAATAGGTGGTGGAGTGCTCATATTGAAAAAAAGAGAAAAAATGTAACAATTATTATTTTTGATTGACCTTAAAAATGATTTTTTTTTTAATTGATAATAATAATAGTAATTATTATCTCTCAAATCAACTTTTA